>CM033641.1:10676005-10822783 GCA_019512145.1 Engystomops pustulosus
CTTCACCCTCACATTTTTGACTACAACCTTGGAGTGCTGCCTATTTTTTGGACTTATCTACAAAAGACCGCTTGCCACGGAACTTACGGCTTTGCACCACTTTATCACTTAACCAGTAGTACTGCTCCGGACTTCTCTTTTTTTCCTATCTATCTATCCATCTATCTATCTATCTATTCATCTATCTATCTCCTATCTATCTATCTATCTCCTATCTATCTATCTATCTCCTATCTATCTATCTATCTCATATCTATCTATCTATCTCATATCTATCTATCTCATATCTATCTATCTATCTATCTATCTATCTATCTATCTATCTATCTATCTTCTATTTAACTAGCACCTAGGAGGATCAACAATCAGTTGTGTTTCAGTTTTATCCCTGTGTTCACCATTCTCTACCTCATGTGTCTGCAGACAGATACTGATGGCGTCACTATAATTTGATGCTATTTTAGTCCTGTTTGTTCCGAGAAGGTGCAAAGGGTTTCATTAATTATCCAGAATTGTTAAAAGTAATAACATTTCTGTAAATAGCCACCGTTAGCTGTTATTGATGATATGTTACGTTACAGGAAGGAAAATTCTTCACACGAAGTGATTAAATTAACAATTAAACCTGGATAGACGCTAGCAACCTCCACGCCCCGGCGAAGACATGAAGTCATAAAACTCATTAATAATTCTCCTGGTGCCAGGTCAGGAATATAAGGACTCACCGGAACACACTGGGGTCGTGAAGAAGGGCAGGAGATGGTTGTGATAGTCTTTCCACCTCACCAGCCAAAAAGACAGTAATGTTTAGACAGATTTCGCCCTTAATAAATGTACCTAGGTAGAATGTGGACTGGGGGGAATAATGGTTAGAAGTCAAAGAAAAGTTGGAGCCATATTTCCCAGTGTGATCATAGTATCATAGTCCAACAAGTCCAACCTTTAAGAAGTAAATAAATATTTTTTCCCCATAACCGGTGATATTTTTGCTCTTCAGAAATATTAAAATATTAAAAAGAAGTGGCCCCAATACTGACCCTTGTGGCCTCCACTGGTAACGTCAGCCCAATCTGAGAATGTGCCATTAATGACGACCCTCTGTTTTCTATCACTAAGCCATTGACTAACCCAAAAAACATTGATTTTCCCCTAGTCCCAGCAGTCTCATTTTATGTACCATTCACGGTTCTTCCAAAGATTGGGGCCTTGTGTTTGGGTCAGCAGGGTCAGGAAATGAATCACATCTAAGAGCAAGGAATGTGGTCAGAAGCAGGAGAAGATCAGGAAATAGTTACTTTTTTTGTAATTAACCATTTAGAGCTTTTTCATTCCATGCAAACAGAGATAAGTTGGATGACTTTTGTAAGTTGTTTCACAGCTTCGATACAACAAATTACTTTTGGACAAGAGTGATGGGGGGCACATTTACTTACCGGGCCACCAGTGTTCACCGAAAGTGCATTGTCCGACGATAATGCACTTTGACGCAATTCACTAAGATCCTGCGCCCGATATCCTGCATGTGTCACTTCCCAGCTCAGGTCCGACAGAGTTCACCATCTGCGCCACAAAAAGGGTGCGCCAGTGCACACACTTATTAAATACTTGTGCAAGCAGTTTAGCCCCGAAAACGGTATACAGTCCAACAAGAGTGTGCATGCAACCCTTAGTAAATGAGCCATACTGTCTTGTAGAAAAAAGCTGCCATGCTTTTCCAATGAGCCCTTCAAACAAGCGACCTAATAATTCGCAAAAAAACAAAAGCAATGCTACTTACCTTACTAGTGCTCTGCTAGGCTGAGGTTTCCCAGGACCTTCACTGGTCTTTGTTCTTCATCAGTTCTGGTACCAGAGTGTTGAAGACTTGTTTGGGTATCAAACCCAGTAATATGGGTAACACACAACCACATTAACTACAATGGGCAATACAATCGTCCATTTACAAGCCGCATTGCCCACTGTACTGTACTATGAGTGAGGCGTTAATATAGAGCGTGTCTTGTTTTCTCCTGTATTTCCTTTCCGACTTAGTCTAGTGGAATGGCCCCGGGTTCATTGTTTACATTAATGGCTGGTGTAAAAATGTCAGTGTTTACTATTGAACACCTACATTCTCCCTTCTGTGACTGATGATTGGCTGGAGAAGTCACATGATTATTGACTCCTATGGCTGAGCCCAAAGTATAAGCTGTCGACCCGGGAAATACTCTCTCTTCCATGCAACTGGAAACCCCTTTAATCAAATCTGATTCCCCTTTGGCCATTAGAGGTTCTATTTTGTAGAATTCTAAGAAGTAGTAAACGGTAACAATGTCAATGTATGTATTTTATTATTGAAAGTATTCTCTAACATTATATTTTAATGAACAAATTGCTAAACCTAATTGATATTTAGCTCCTTCATTTGTTGGCCAACTCTGAATATTACTAACTTTTCCTTTTTAATTTTCGCTTTGAGTTTTTTGATGGATTTTTTTTTGTCCTAACTCTTACCTGAACAGAGAACTCGATGTGAACACGACTCATTGTCATCCTCTGATGGACACATTCAGCACACCATACATGTCTGAGACATCTAAAGACCAGCACAAAGATGTCCTAACGCCCAAGGTTAGGGATTGTCAATCACTGGTGTAACAACAATGATAAAAAGTAGGGTTTTTTTTAAAATCACCTTGACTACTATTGAGCCCTCATGTGTGATCGGTCTTCATGAATGCCTTTTCAGTGCTGAGCATTGATTAGAGCCGAGTTCCATTCACTGGCACTCTGCTGGCATTCAAGATGTTAATTACATCCCATTGAACATCTAAAATTCTTCAAGGAGCAAATATATGAAGATGACACAAATCAGGTTACGAGGCTGCTCTGCAACAGGCCCCGCTTCTACTCTTCCCAAATTAGAATGCCGATCAGACCGTGCGCCGGGTCTCGCAATTTATATCAGTTTAGTTCCTCAACGTAGTTGGGGATGGCGTCTCGCTTTTGATGACAGGGCACATTTCGGGACATACATTCTTCTTCGGGACATAACGAATGTTCCTCCTGCGCTTACACAAGGTGAAGGACGTATTAGTTATGCAGTCGTAGTACTAGGAGGGGACAGAGGCCCTATAAAGCACGGGGAGGAGGGAAAAAAGGTGCTGAAGACGCAGGAAGAATACATTGATCTTGTCGAGGTGGCGGTCCATCCTCGTAGCCGACATTAGACAACGCGGTATTCTTGCTGCAGATAAAGTCTGTTAATATCCTGTCTCCAGCAATTATAGCAAAGCAAAAGAGACCCGCAGTGACGGAAACTTGTTTTATTATGAATAAATCTTTGGTGGCGCTCTCTGTTGTGCTTGTAGACGTGCAGACATAATTAACCTTTTCATAAAGTCTCGTTTTAAGGGCTATGGTTGCAATGGGCAACTAGAACAGTTCTGCTCTCAGACACTTCTGATTATGGTAATCTCATACTCCTGCCTCATACTTAAAAATGCAAGTGGCACATCAAATGGTTCTTAAAGGGACAATTTTCATCACCTTCTTTCAATACTAGTGTATGTTCTATTTTTTTTCCCAAAAAAATCACAAAAATAAAGTCCCAGTTGTCCCAGGCTGTGTGAGGTTGCAATGGGCAACTAGAACAGTTCTGCTCTCAGACACTTCTGATTATGGTAATCTCATACTCCTGCCTCATACTTAAAAATGCAAGTGGCACATCAAATGGTTCTTAAAGGGACAATTTTCATCACCTTCTTTCAATACTAGTGTATGTTCTATTTTTTTTCCCAAAAAAATCACAAAAATAAAGTCCCAGTTGTCCCAGGCTGTGTGAATTTTTTTTCTCTCCCAATAATCATTAAGAAGAACCTCTAGAGAGTCTGGGAGTTGGAGAGTTAAGCCTCTCGGCCGGCGGTGCCCGATTCTTCCTCACGCTTAAAACATAATCTGCTTAAGAGTTTCTGCATTTTGCTGTTCACTTCCAATAAAGTGACTAATTTTTAACTGGAAAATGCTAAGGTCAGATGCAGGAAGTGCGAATCAATGTTCAGTAATGCACTTAACTGCTTGGAGCCGTCCTCCCTCGTATACCCTGACAGGAAAAATTGTGCGTAGGACCATCACGTAAGGCGGAATTTAGCAAGATGTCAGGGGAAAGAATTTAAAGGGGCAGCACATCCAAATAGTTTTATTCAGATGTTTTTGGAATATTATTCGAAGATTCACAACCTCCCCTTTATTGAAACCGTAAATAGAAGTTGGACTATATTTTTGAACAATCTGAGACAACCAATCAGATCGTAGTGTGTATTTCTTCAAAAATGTTCATTAATGTTCATGGATTCCAATTTTTTTTAAGTTAACAAATGGAAGTGATGACTAATGTGATGTGATATTTTGGCTGATTTTTCTTGGAGACAATAGACACCGGTTGCTTCAGTGTTGCGACTATACTTTAACACTAAACACAAGAAGCTTAAAGGGAACTGTACAGGAAGCTGTTCCAGTACTGTATTGGCTCCCCGTTTCAGCGTCATCATGATTTGATATCTCCTGGTCATAGGGCAGAGAATGGCCATCAAGTGTTTCAGGTTCGATGATCAGTTGGTTCAATATCAAGCCCCAAATATACCCAATTTAACTAAAAATCTCCTTAAAATAAAGTTTCTACCACTTTGAAAACCACTATTTAAACCAAGCATACCTCCTTGTTGCGGTTGGCACCCTGAAGCAGAATCTTATATTGATTAGCCCAAAAGCCTTGTAACAGCTACTAAAAAACATTTTTGAAGTTATGAAACTTCAGGACTCCCACTTCTTCTAATTATACATGCCTCCTGCGTGCTGTGTAGCCTACCCATTCCCTCTGATTCCACAGCTCTGAGAGCCAGTGACATTACCCAGCTCTCAGGAACTCTCACGCTTGCATGCTTGTCACTCTTATCAACGAGCAACAATTGGGGTTGGAGATGTGCGCATGCGTGAGGGTTCCCGAAAGCCAGGTGATGTCACCAGCTTTTAAGAACTTCGGAATGGGAAGGAGAGGGAAGATTACACAGCAAGCAGGAGAGGTGCACAATTAGAAGCAGATGGACCACCGGAGCACCTAGTTTGCCTGGGTCTAATTTGCCTAATTTAAAAAAAACTATTTTTGGCAGAAATCACAAGCTTTTCTGGCCAATCAAGATAAAACCCTAATAAACCCCTAAGGGGGTTTGCTTGATTTAAATTGTGTTTTCCAAAGTGGTAGATTTCCTTTTAGGGGTAACTTCATCCAAAACTACAAGATATGTAAAAAATATGTATTTTTGTTCTTAAGTTGAATTTGTATGTAAGTCGGAACTGTATATTTTATAATTGTAGCCCCAGCCAGATTTTTTTTTGGTCTCTGTGACAACTGGATTTTAAAAATGTTGGGTTGTCATAAGAACCAGGAATAACACTAAAGCTTCATTACAGACGCATGTGATGACTGTTATAGATGTTTATTGTAGCCTAGAGCTAAAGTACAGTAAATTACCAACATCCAGAGGTCCGTTTGTAACTAGGGGTCATCTGTAGGTCGGGTGTTCTTAAGTAGGTGAGTGCCTGTACTAGAAATGATAACGTTGACATCTCCGTCCAGCACAAAGTCATATGATGGTCTAGGGTTAATCAGTGGACTGCTTGGACCATGGGATGTCCCTTAGCCCCCACAGGGGCTTCTAGAATTCCTAGAAGACTGGTACAAAGATCACTATATCTGAAGGGATGGAGCGACTATGTAATATCACCACGTCTTTTATGTACAAGTAGGAGACCTGGATGTAAAGCGCAGACATGCATCGTATTGTGTCAGGTCCTCTGCATATGAAGATGGACATTCCACGAATGATATCTAATCATCTTAATGAAGTTCTTCACCGAGATCAAGGTAAAACCGACATCGGGGGGGAACAAAGCTGGAGAAGGCGTATTATCAGTACGACAGATCCGTCTTGAATTACAGTTAATGGGCTTGGAAAGTACTTGATGCAAAGTACATTTGCTGTGTAGGACTGTTCCCTATATCTTAATGCCACTCAGTAGACTCTCTTGGGTTTTATGATGTCATAAGAGTCCTCTGCGCCGCTCACAATTACAATGTGGATGCGCCGGAACAAGTAATTGCAGTTTCTTGGAAACATAATCTTTTAATTCAAGGCCGGTCTGCAAATTCAATGCAAAAGTTGACAAATGTGTGTGTGTGTGTGTGGGGGGGGTTGTGTTTTAAGGTGGCGCCTGCTTTTTGATAAGTCCAGGTTGTATTTTCTCAAATTTATAAAGCAAAAAAATGAAAAAGAACTCACGGCCAGCGGAATAGCTAAATCATCTTAAGAGCAGCAGGAGAACTTCGGGGAAACCGATTTCTCCAGCTCTTTGATGTAGACCTTAAGACAATCGACTTGAGAAGCAAATGGGCATAAAAATTGCTGCAAAGTGGAAGAAGCTGATTCAAAACATACAAAAAAAATACCAAATCCTTTGTGTCGGAAGAATGTTTAACATTGGGTCCACTTGACATAGAATATTCTGTGTATATGTGTACTGCTGCTCATCTTCTAAGAATTGCATGCTGGGAAAACATCTTCTGTTTTGAAAAATTGAGAGTTAGAAAGCATCGCAGCCACCGATACACATCAGCACTAACTTACCAATACAACATTTTGTTTCTTTTGAGACATAGTAGTCTATAAACTCACCATGCTACTACTCCTATTCCATAAATATGGCACAACAAAGTACTACTACTCCTATCTTGTAATCAAAGATCAAAGAACAGTACTACTATCCATACCTTCCATATAGGGGCACAGTACTACTACTCATATCATGTAAATATGCACTTAGCACACTACTGCTGCATTAATCCTGCATTTATAGATACAACACAGTACTACTTATTTTTTCTGTGTATATGTACATAGCTCAGTACTACTGAGACTATCCTGTATATATGGATACAGCACAGTACTACCACTCCTATCCTGTATATATGAGCACAGCACAGTACTACTACTCCTATCCTGTATATATGAGCACAGCACAGTACTACTACTCCTATCCTGTATATATGGGCACAGCACAGTACTACTACTCCTTCCTGTATATGAGACACAGCACAGTACTACTACTCCTATCCTGTATATATGAGCACAGCACAGTACTACTACTCCTATCCTGTATATATGGGCACAGCACAGTACTACTACTCCTATCCTGTATGTATGGGCACAGCACAGTACTACTACTCCTATCCTGTATATATGGGCACAGCACAGTACTACTAAGACTATCCTGTATATATGGGCACACCACAGTACTACTACTCCAATCCTGTATATATGGGTACAGCACAGTACTACCACTCCTATCCTGTATATATGAGCACAGCACAGTACTACCACTCCTATCCTGTATATATGAGCACAGCACAGTACTACTAAGACTATCCTGTATATATGGGCACAGCACAGTACTACTCCTCCTATCCTGTATATATGGACACAGCACAGTACTTCTACTCCTATCCTGTATATATGGGCACAGCACAGTACTACTACTCCTATCCTGTATATATGGGCACAGCACAGTACTACCACTCCTATCCTGTATATATGAGCACAGCACAGTACTACTAAGACTATCCTGTATATATGGGCAGAGCACAGTACTACTACTCCTATCCTGAATATATGGGCACAGCACAGTACTAGTACTCATATCCTGTATATATGAGCACAGCACAGTACTACTACTCCTATCCTGTATATATGGGCACAGCACAGTACTACTACTCATATCCTGTATATATGAGCACAGCACAGTACTACTACTCCTATCCTGTATATATGGGCACACCACAGTACTACTACTCCTATCCTGTATATATGGGTACAGCACAGTACTACCACTCCTATCCTGTATATATGAGCACAGCACAGTACTACTAAGACTATCCTGTATATATGGGCACAGCACAGTACTACTACTCCTATCCAGTATATATGGACACAGCACAGTACTACTACTCCTATCCTGAATATATGGACACAGCACAGTACTACTACTCCTATCCTGAATATATGAGCACAGCACAGTACTACTAAGACTATCCAGTATATATGGGCACAGCACAGTACTACTACTATCTTACACATGTGGGCAAAGCACAGTACTTCTAATCATAGTGGGGCTCATTTACTATGGGTCCGAATCACACATTTTCGGTGGGTTTCCCGAATATTTCCGATTTGCGCCGAATTGCCGCGGGATTTAGGCGCACGCAATTCTTCAGGCGAAAGAAATGGGGGGAGGTGGCCGTTGGAAAACCCAACGGATTCGGAAAATCCTCCGAATTTAAAAAAAATTTGTGTGTCGCAAGAATAGCACTCAAATACACCAGGACGAAGAAGGTGAACTCCGGGGGACTTCAGCGCAGCAGCGACACATAGTGGATATCAGCCGCACGACCTTAGTGAATCCCGGCAAGCTCCGAATCAACGTCGGACAACGCACCGCGGGATCGCGAATGGACCGTGTAAGTAAATGAGCCCCATTTTGTATAAATGTATGCATTTATGTCCTACTTCACTAATCTTGCACATATGGACCAAGCACAGTACCACCACTCCTATTATGTATATATGGATACAGCACAGTAGTACTACACTAATCTTACACATATGGAGCAAAAAGAAAAAATATATCTGTAGCTCACCCCATTGATGTGCCGGGGTTGCACATCACGGACTCCGCACGGACCAATTGCGTAGGAACAATCTTCAAACACCAAATGAAATCCAGCGGGCCACATCCGGAGATATTAAAAATTCTTCTGCTTTATTATGGATACATAATTCCACGAATAAAATCACCGTCATAGTCACAACATGGTATGTCACAGGATACAAGAGTTAAGCCCACTCCGGCCAACACGTTTCTAGTGTCATCCAACACTCTTGGTCTTGACTAAGAGTGTTGGATGACACTAGAAACATGTTGGCCGGAGTGGGCTTAACTCTTGTGTCCTGTATATCCTGTATATATGGAAACCGCACAGTACTACTAGCCCTATCCTGTATGTATGGACACAGCACCACAGTACTAGTACTCTTATCCTGTATATATGGAAATCGCACAGTACTACTAGCCCTATCCTGTATGTATGGACACAGCACAGTACTACTACTCCTATCCTGCATATATGGGCACAGCACAGTACTACTACTCCTATCCTGCATATATGGGCACAGCACAGTACTACTACTCCTATCCTGTATATATGGGCACAGCACAGTACTACTACTCCTTTCCTGCATATATGGGCACAGCACAGTACTACTACTCCTATCCTGCATATATGGGCACAGCACAGTACTACTACTCCTATCCTGTATATATGGGCACAGCACAGTACTACTACTCCTATCCTGCATATATGGGCACAGCACAGTACTACTACTCCTATCCTGCATATATGGGCATAGCACAGGCCCACTAATGTGTTAAAATTGAAATGTCTTACATAGAAAACATACATCAAAGAATGAGAACATAAGGTAAATTTCCATTGTAAGATGCATTTGTGAAATTGACTTAAAATTTTTGGAACTTTTGGACTTTTCCAATTATTGCAGGTCAGCGATAAAATAAACCTTTCCAATTGTAAGCCCAGACCCGGCTTCCCCATCATAGAAATGTTCTGCGTGCCGCGGATCAATGTGGGATGATATTTATTGTGCTGAACATGGAGCTGGTCCCGGTGACCCTTCTACACGGGGCTCATGGAAGGAAAGGTTGTACGTGATGGAGAAATGATGGGAGCTCTTACACTATGACACTAACCCCTCCACACATTACACAGGGAAAACCGGAGAAGATTTACAATAATATCATTGACAACATTAGGAGGGTCACAGGAAATGCCAAATTATAGCGGTGAGGCTCACATGCCGAGGTCACTCGTAGACAGACATCCATCATCTTACTCTGCGGTGTAGGGGGAGAGGTTATAATATTATTTCCCATGTAATGTAAGGTGGAAGGACACAGGGGAGAGGTTAAGATAGCACAGACAGAACTACGACTGGGGAGCCAATGGAATTGTTTATTCTCTGCTGGAAAAGTCCAAAAAATTCTTCCAGTATATAAGTAATGAAGATTATTTTAAGTTCTTATTGTGCAGTAAATTTACCAAGGACTGTTGGTATCAAAGGGGATGCACGGAGCAATGTACTGTTTCTGATTGAATAGATCCAGGTTGCACCAGCCATGAAGCAAGTTGAACCTATTGCCTCAGGCAGCACCACCTGCAGAATAATGTGGGGCGCAGTTATCTGCCATAATGGAGGACCTGACACTTAAAAGTTAGGTCTCTACACACCCGATGTATTGACATGGGGCACTGCATGGAAAAACCATTATCAGAAAATAACCTGGGGAAGATGGGAAAGAGGTGGGCATCTTTTATAGCTTGCCTCAGGCAGCAGAGAGTTTGGGTTCACCCTTGTAGCTGGCAAATAGAGACATGTCTCCAAACAATGCACTATGAGAAATAGTATGTGAATAAGCCTTGTTCAAGATAAAACCTTTTCATATCAGTCATACCAAAGATTCTTCTTCTGGATTGGCTCAGACTTGACCAACAGGGGACAGGACAAGCCTCTAGTGGTCCTGGTCTCCAATATACAAATGAAACCCAAGCACAAAAGGTTGTTGGATCATTCCAAAAGGAACCCTCGTAAAATAATTTCTAAAAAATCATTACCATGGTTGGTCTGGATCTGAGGAGCACATGACAATCCTCCAGATGGCCCAGATGGTCTAGACTTGGTTACATTCTGGAAAGGTTCTGTATCTTTGTTCTTAAGTTACATTTGTATGTAAGTTGGAACGGACATATTTTGTAAGTGTAACTCAAGACAAAGTTTTTGGCCTCATTTTGAGTTTTAAAACTTTGAGCAGTCAAGGGTTAACAGTAAAGCTTCATTGCAGACACATTTGATAACTCTTACAGCTGATCATTGAATCCTGGAGCTAAAGTTCAGTAAATAGCAAGCATTTAGAGAGTTCCCATAGGTCACAGTGGGCAGCTGTCTGCTTGTAACCAGGGGTTGTTGAGCATTTGTAAAAGGGTTATCTAGTGACAAACAAGTCAGACCCTAGGATAGAGACTAACTTGCTGATTGGTGGGAGTCTCAGGGATGGGACCCCCATGGACCATGCGAACGGGGTCTTCGTTGGACCCCCGTCGTACACCAAGATGAAGAGAGCTGCCAGTTGCACTTGTGCTGCACTCGGCAATCGCCATCAGGGCCATAGAGATTTTAAGAGCACCTAGCACATGCACAACAGCTTGCTCTCTTCCTCTCGGGGTACGACGGATGTACAATGGACCCATGTTCTCATGATCTGTGGGAGGTCCATTATAAGACCTCTACCGATCATCAAGTTATCTTGTTGATGCAGGCTAACTTGTTTGTCACTGGAGAACCCCTTTAAGTTGGGGACTACCTGTAGTAACGAAATCTAGCTATAAAAATAATATTTTATATCCCTTCAGCAGATCACTGGACAATCCTATAGTGAGTCTAGGCTCAGCCATAATAACTAAACTCAACCAAAATAAGAAGGATGTTGGCATGGTGCCAAGCCTTCCAAATGAATGGGAGTAATAAAAACCTTCACTCGCGAAGGGGGTAATGAAGAGAAGAATAAAAAAAGAAACAATGTCATCTATTTTTCTTTGGTTGTGTATGTGAAAGAGATAGGTTTTAGGAATAGATTTTCTGAAACGCGTAGGTAGGGAGAACCTCTCTCCATTCTTCTTTTTGCACTGTATGTTCTACGGTGATATTTTTAATATTGTAATAAACCTGGAGTTTCATGGTATTGTGGTTCTGGAAGATCATCTGTTGTCTTCATGAAGATAGGATCTATGTTAATATGAACACTTACACTAATTTTCCTAGAGGTAGTACATTGACTTACCTATTACATGGTTATTATACTATTACTTTCTATGTAAAAAGAAAATCTGTAAATTCATGTAAATGGTTGGAAAAAATCCACCATGTTCATGGTATTTACCAGTCTGGGAACTTGGGGAATTGGGCAGATCCGGGATTAGTGATAAGGTGTAATAGATTAATCTCTGTGGCATGATTTAATGATGGAACCTGATGTGATTATAGGAAGTAATCTTACCCCCAAGAAGAGTAATAGGATTGGGACTGAGGATGAAATTGTGTTTCGGACTAATGCCTTGGAGTAATTGGCTTTGAAGATAAAACATGATGTCTGAGTCGAAGGACAGTAATTGTGGACGAGATCTCTACAACCTAAGATGCTACACACCATATTAGTGATGGGATTCTCGTGGGCTGAGATTTTTCAGGACTAGAAATCAATTGACTAATAATTTCTAGAACAAGCCTAGAATTTTTTTTTTCTTTTGCTGAAGAGAACCATTATTTTTCCTTCCAAATAATCTTAATTTCTCAATGCGTTTGGTTACGACTTTGTCATTTTCATTTTTTTATCTCCACATAATCCATTTCTACTAGAGAACACATTGGGGCTCATTTACTAATGGTCCACGGACTGCACTTTTGTCGGATATTCCGACATTTACCGATATGTGCTGCATTTAGCAAGGGATTGTATCGCATGCAATCGTATTTTGGCGCTGCGACACAAATCAGCAAGATGGGTCGTCGGATGATCCTACTGAACCGCGGGATATAACTTTAAAATTGTGCCACAAGACATGCACTTACATACAGCGGGAAGAAGATGGTGAACTCCGTCGGACCTGAGCGGGGAGCGACACATGCAGGATATCGGGCGCTCGATCTACATGAATCGTGGCACAATGCATGATCATCGGACATTCCGGATCGGGGATCGCGACATGGATGGGTAAGTTAATATGCCCCTGTATGTTAGAAAAAGTAAAGACCTCCGAGACCCCCATTATGTATTTTGCCTAGTAAATATGTGTACATACACACACAGGGCTTTTTTAGGGCACTCAGTAGTCGTCTATTTATAGCTGGTACCTCTGGATCTCCCGCTAGATAAACTTGAACATTGATTACTAACTGAACGAGTGGCTTTGTACAGCAGATTGTTTCCCTGACAAGCGTACAGGCCAACCCTACAATTAAAATGCTGAAATGTAGAAAACAAAGGCAATTCTTTGTTCCAGTAATGGCCAGGCTGTTATAACTCTGACCAGAATACAGCGCACATTGAACTGTCGTGCCCCCCTCTTCCTCCTCATAGACCCAACGTCTGTTCCTTGATTTCTGCCCTTGCACTTGCCTGTACACATTACGACATTACGGCTCCAATTGGGATGCCACCTGGACGGTGCTGACCATCTTGGCACCGTTCCTTTTTATGTCCGTCTGTTTAGATGTGGTAATGGCGTTTGCTGGGTATAAAGTTGCCGCACCATGCTGATCTTGATATCGTATCTCAGAGAGAGGTCATCTTCATCAGTCCTTTGTCTTTAAGGGTTCTAAGAGGGTGGCAACATCATACAGTTTTGAAACTAGTGCGTTTGCCAAGTTTTCTTTGGACTGACTATGTTTTATGCCTTTTGGCCAAGATTAGTGACACCATAGCAGATGTCTTGACATCATCAAAAAAAAATCATCAAAAGAAAATGGTGGTTAAGGAAATGACCTCCTCTTCCCAAATCATCAAAAGAAAATGGTGGTTAAGGAAATGACCTCCTCTTCCCACTGGCGGCTTAAAGATGGACAATGTTTTACAAAATTGAAAATTAGTTGTACTCTATTTCATTAATCATGCCTTCTCCAAAGCTCCAAATTATGCCATAAACCAATCTTTTGTGAATTCATGTGGGTTCAGGACTGTCTATTTTTGACAGTATTTGGTTAATTTATTAGATTATTGTGTACAGTGGGCTGTCCAAACATTTACAGCGATGGGCACAGTATTGGCAGTAGAAAACCAGAGTCAGATGTGTGTCCTGGTGTGAAAGTTTGCAAGTCTGTGCTTGGTGAAGGTACTGCTTGTTTCTTCCTTCAACACACCTCCTTTTTGGTAAGTGTGGCAGGGCAACAAAACCAGTGCCCCCTTTTCCTATGAGTTGTCCTGTTGTTTCATGCATAGCATTACAACTGAGTGCAGGTGAAAAGACCATGGTCAGACCAAAGTTAGTATCATCACTATTATGAGCCACAGTTGAGCCACAGTTGAAGACCACCACATGGACACACTAACCAGACTCACACATTGCCCCCTAAATTACTTAAATAGTTTTTCGGGTTGAGCATAATAATGGCCTTCCTTAGAATGGTCATCAGTAAAGAGAAGGAAATTATTCAAGATATCTAAAGCTTTCCAAACTTTCAAAAGAACTAGGTTTAAGGTCTAAATTGAAAATGGTCTGAAATCATAAGCTCTAATTGTAATGATGAAAATGACCATATAAGCTTTCCTCTAGTTTTCTAAAACCACCTACCTTATAAAAAATTATATATAAAAACCATTTTCATTTCCATTCAGACGGCCAATAACTGGGGGACCCTTCAAATTTTAGTATAACAAAAGTTACAATAATTCACATCATAATAATCCTGATTCTCCAGCTCCGTCTGCTCGACTCACACCGTCTTAGACCCACATTACAGGTCACAAATATCATTCTGTGTTCAGATAATTACAGGAATGGACCGTGCCAAAAAATCCTAATAGTTACAAAAAAATTGCAATTTCTCTGTAGATGGTTTATTCTAATTTACTGTTGCGCCATAATTTAAAAAAAGGAAATGTATCAGTGTCCATAAAACCTGGCACCAGGCCTCATACCTCTTGGGTAGGAGATGGAACGTCTGCTAAATTCTTCACGTAACATTTCTAGAATAAAAGTTGTGATTTTTCTCACCCAAATATTTAGCTAATTTATAGAACAAAGAGCAAATGGCAGAGGCTGCCAAAACTGTGAATTCATCTCTACGGAATTGTTTCCAAAGATATGACCAGTCCGCGTCCTCACGAAAGCATCTGTTGGGAGCCCATTCAAGAAGTGTCTGTTCCTGTTTACATGAGGACAACTACCGTGAATGGTCGGCACAGTAAATCATGCAGACGGCTGGCGTTGGCCTCGATAGAACTAGGAGTGGGCATGGTAATATTTGATGGAAAATGCCTGTACACATGTCCCTGCGATTCGCCTGCCATTTCTTTGCTGGCAAAGTTAATGCAAGTAAAATCACGAAAAGCGCAATGACAAATTCAATAATGTCTGCTGGTTTAGGGAATATTTAACGAATAGTGTAAACCAACAAAAGCTCAATGGTCTGATTCCATGTGTAGACAATGGGGGATGTGTATCGAGAGGAAAGTTTTGTAAGCCGGGCTTGATACCACCGAGACCGGCACAATGGGGCACATTTACTTACCTGGCCAACGGAGTTCAAACGAAGTGTCTGACGTCAATGCACTGTGCCACGATTCACTAAGATCGTGCGCCCGATATCCTGCATGTGTCGCTTCCCTACTCAGGTGCACCGGAGTACACCTTCCTCTTCCCGGTGCATGTAAGTGCATTGGTTTGAATCTTAAATCCCACGCTCAGTTTGAATTAGTTGGATCGTCCGACGGCCCACCCCCTGATTTCTGTCGCATGAAAGCCAGCACAATTACGCCACAATCCAATCGCGCGCGACACAATCCCCAGTTAAATACCTGTCACAAATCCCGAAAATTTCTAAAATCCAACAAAAGTTTGATCCGCGGACCCTTAGTAAATAAGCCCCAATGTGTCCATCCATGGCAGCATATTGTAATCATCCATTATGATAGTTTTCTGAAAAACAAAAAAGATAATAAATCCAGCAGACGATGACAGTCCACCCCTCCTTATAGAGTGTTGTGATAAACCTCCTTTTGTGAAAAAAATGTCTGTTGGTGAAAGGTAAAACAGAGACTATGGAGATTAGAGATTCCTCTGGTCTCTGCCATTAGGTTTTTAAGTTGAGAACATTTTAAGATCACACCTGGTATGTTAAACACAATGCAATTCACTTTCTGAAGCAGCATATATTTTTTAATTAGATCAAACTAGGGTGATTTAAAGTTGTTCAGGATTAGTAAACATGGATACTTTCATACAGGATCACTACCACGACTGTCCACAGATCAGGTGTGGTATTGCAGGTCAGCACAATTTCCATCAATGCTGAGGGGGGGAGAGCAGTATGAGTCATAACTCACAGCTCCTCCTATTCATCAGAGCTTAGTCATGTAAACAAAGATCCATAGACGGTCTACAGAAAGCACTAAAGTAAGTAGCAGAACTGCTGAATCAATTGATGAACATTCAGGGATTATTTTTAAGGCAATAAAGGCATATGGGAAACTTATGTAAAATAGTGGTCAACCCCTTTATGTCATTTTTTATAGTTCAACCCCTGTGGAGAGCCTCTTTGCATTACTAGGATAGAATAGGCCTCACTGGAGCTGATGGCTCTGGTCCAGTTCCCTCCTCTCAATGGGCAGTGCACTTTCTCTATGGGGGCTGAACATAACCTGGAAATGTTACCACAGTGAGTTTCTCTAAAATATTTTCAGGTACCTTGTTTGGGTAGGAGTCCACTTTGGCTGCTGCTGTGATGTACTCAGAATTTTGTCTTTTTAATTGGTGCATAGTGCAACCAACATACTGGGGCAGATTTACTTACCCGGTCCATTCGCGATCCAGCGGCGCGCTCCCTGCGGTGGATTCGGGTCCGGCCGGGATTTATTAAGGTAGTTCCTCCGACGTCCACCAGGTGGCGCTGCTGCGCTATAGAGCATCGGAACGCACTGGAATACACCAAGCCGGGGTGAGTGAAGGTAAGTGCAATTTTCGTGACACATTTTTTTTTTTAAATGCTGCGTTTTTTTCCGATTCCGTCGGGTTTTCGTTCGGCCACACCCCCCTGATTTCCACCGCGTGCATTCCGGCGCCGATGTGCCACAATCCAATCGCGTGCGCCAAAAACCCGGGGCAATTCAGGGAAAATCGGTGCAAATCGGAAATATTCGGGTAACATGTCGGGAAAACGCGAATCAGGCCCTTAGTAAATGACCCCCACTGTGTGTTCCAAGTGGTACAAGACGCCAGTTATGCAATGTGATTACTATTGCAATTGATATGATGTTTATTTGATTTTCTTTGGAAATAATAAAAGTGGTAAATGCAGAACGTTTGATGTATGTATGTGCATACATTTGGGCGGATTAAATTCCAGGTAATCCCTGCAATTTATGCACATACCGAAATTGTAAGACTTCATATATGCCATTTATAACACGGGTGTCTTTCTATGTGGCTTTGGGGCCCTTTCAGCCATTGAAGTTTTGTATGAATTCTATGAGCTGTCATATTGCATTTATGTAGCCTATGGAGACCACTGTACCCCAAGATGAAGTTTTTTTTCTGTTGGATTTATTATTACCGTAAATCAAATGTCCTAGTATGTAAGTGTCCACTCTTAGAGCCGGTGCATATAAATAAATCCAAATAGAGCATGTCACTTTGTTTTTGTATTGCAAAGCCATAGAAACCATACAACTACCATAAAATTGCCATTTTTGCTAATAATTAAGAAACATTAGAAAATTGAGATTTTTATTAGTGTCTTTAAGTGTTCCAGACATATATCACTCTTTGAAGAAGGGATTTTTGCTTGCCAGGTTTCTATCTCATCTTCCAAATGTCAAGTCCCATAGGTCCTGAAAAATCTGACCATACTCATATTTTTAGCAGTAATTTTACAATTAACTCATGATTACGACCTACAAATATTATGCAGTAATTATCCCTCATGATATCATGATGAGTTTCCTCTTTTTGCTTGGAACCTACCATAGATCCTTCGACCCATCATCAACCCGTCTTTAGAGGGACACTTAACCTGGGATCTCCATTTACAAATTGAACTCTTAACCCCTAAGACAATTTATTTCTTCAGGATGGGTTATGTCTACATTTGGCTTCTGTAAGTGATTTCAAGGTAATTTGTTTGAATTACAGATGAAGTAAATCAAAAGAGTCCACCACATGTCCCATTGGGCCACTGACCTGGCAAGCTTTTAGGCATCTGTTAGTGATCTACACAACATTACATTGATTTTCTATTCATTACTGATCATTGCCCCAAGGACTAACTTGGACAAATCTTCTGAAGTGACCATGTTAACTGAATGTCACACAGGAGCCTGACCTTCTCATGCCTCAAGATTTATATATCTTGTTGTGTCTTACGACCTTCAGAAGGGGTTTATCAGGATTTTGGTTGGATTTGATCTTTTCTTTTCATGGATGCAGCCATACTAATAGCATGATTAAGACACATCTATACAGCCCATGGTGCTATAATGATTAACCCATTGAGAGCTGTTATATTCCATTAGTCACTAACAAGGTTTATGCTGCTTTTAACCCATCAGATTACTCTCACTTTGCCGGTTGAGAAGGGCATAATGTGGGAGGGTGCAGTAGCACAACCTCTTTCCATCAAAGTTGTGAGACCTGGTACGAGGGCCCAACGACTTTACTATATACCTCCTCCAGTCCTTCATTGCAGCTCAGTCCTCGCTGTTGCTGGTACAGAACTCCTTTCCATCATCACAGGACCATTGCATTCAATAATCGGCCTAACCTGTAATGTGTACACAAATATCACATGACTTCTAATGAGATAAATGATTGGCCACAAAGGTCATCACTTCTGATCCAGAAAAGAAATGGCGGCTGAGTCACTGGTGCTCAAATGGTGGACCTTGGGTTATTGTATTGGTGTGTTTCTGGCCACCACCAGTGAGTACTGCTTCTGATTTCCAGACCAATGATGTCACTTTTTATTGGGGTACTGTTCTTTGTAAAGAAGCCACACACTCATGAAGATACTGTGATGTCCCCTGAGAGATGGGTGTAAGACTCCCAACTGGAGACTTATCTTAATACAGAATATTTCCCCATGAAACTGTGGGGCACATTTACTTACCCGACCCTGTTGAGATCCCGTGGTGCGTTGTCCGACGAGGATTCGGGTCTGCCGCAATTCACTATGCCCGTGCGCCCGATTTCCTGCATGTGTCGTTGCTGCGCCGAGGTCCGCCGGGGTTCACCTTCTTCTTCCTGGTGCATGTAAGTGCTTGATCTTGCGACACAATTCTTTTTTAAGGTATAATCAACATTTATTGAAGAAAGGTTACAAAAATCAGTACAAACAGGAGATGGCATAATAATCTCGACCACGCAGGGTCAGATGCAACAATGATATGCTCATATGGGGATGAGAGTCAAAGGATAAATCAGCAAAGAGTGAAGCTCCCCATTGCCATCCCGGGCAAAGTAACTATTATAACATAAACAAGTTAACAAAAGATAAATATCAAAACACTCACACGAATATAAAGAAAAGGGGAATTGGGGGGAGGGGTAAGAAAGGGGAGGAAAGAGGGGGGACACATACATAAGGGATAGGTTCTTGAACGTAGTCCCTCCTTTAATGTAACGTCCCCTGCAGTGCCCCCTCCCCCTTTAAACTAATGTCTATAGCAGGGCCCCTTAAAAAAAAAAAAAACAGGATATCCTCACCTTTGGCTTCTTCGCCCTGCTGCTCCATCTTCTTCCCGGGCCGTGGCTCTGTCTTCCTCCCGGCCCGCGAGCGCGCAACTATGGTGTCACCCGGCCGCGACACCGCGTGACGTCATGATTTATGCCCCAAGGCCGGAAAGAAGATGGAGCCGCGGGGGAGAAGAAGCCGAAGGTGAGGATATGGTGTTTTTTTTTAACATGCAAATTCACTGGCTGCGGCCCGAGACCTGGTGTTCCTGGGTCGCGGCCAGAAATTATTTAACGGAGGGGGGGGAAGGGGCAGCGCTGCCGGCCTGAGGGGACTTTCTCAAGTCGCCTCAAGGGTGGTGAGCCCCTGGATACTATACAGAGCACAGTGTGGGACATAGTTGTTATACAGGAGATACTATACTATATACAGTATAATATTGGGACAAGAAGGAGGGGCCCAGTACCTCTGGATTAGATGTTCCCGTGTTTTGCCAGGACAGCATTTTCCCGATGATTTCTGAATTCTAATGGTAGGACTCAATAAAGAGTCTTCCAAAAGAGGAGTTAGGATGGACACTACATACTACTAAGAGACCTGCGACGCCTCCAGAGTGACAAAAGTTTAGTTGGTCCCCTGATATATTCCACCTCCTTATACATAACACATTCACAATTCACGCCCAACCTGTTGTGAATTCATTTCGGTAAAATGAATAATTGTAACAACTGTTATGTCCCGTTGTGCCCAATACCCCTCCATTATTTCATTGTGGGATGTAGTTTGCAGGTTTTATGTTTTTTTATTTAGGTTTTCTATTTCCCCTCTAAGTCTCTGGATTTGTTAGCAAATCCTTTATAATTCTCCAAGTTCTTCATTTATTATTATTATTATTATTTATTTATATTCCAAGTGCTTTATCATTCCGGATCCTGCGGGATTTTCTGGCTAGAGTTTAGGATCACATGTTGGGTCTTTCTCCCATCAGGAAACATGGCTTCCTAATCAGAGAGCTGACATTTTACAGTGGCACAAACCGGGCATCACATAACGGGCATCACATAACAAGCACCACATAACGGGTGCCACATAACGGGTGCTACATAACGGGCGCCACATAACGGGCATCACATAACAAGCGCCACATAACAGGTGCTACATAACGGGCGCCACATAACGGGCGCCACATAACGGGCGCCACATAACGGGTGCCACATAACGGGTGCTACATAACGGGCGCCACATAACGGGCACCACATAACAGGCGCCACATAACAGGCGCCAGCTACTTAACGGGCGCCACATAACGGGTGCTACATAACGGGTGCTACATAACGGGCGCCACATAATGAGCACTGAACTTTCCAGAAATAATTGCAATTTCCATCTTGGACTCCATTGCACATCATATTTGGAAACCACCTATATGTTCAAAATGCTCATTTCACCACGTGTATTACACTACACCACATATTACACCTTGCTGTATTCCCCAAGGGGTGTACATTCAACAATTATTGTTGCTAAAGTTCAGAGCAACAAAGAAGTGTCAAATCCACGTACTTTATAGAGTGATTTTCACTACAATTACAGGGTGTCCATTGTGGGGTATTTGTATAACGAAATTCCAATACTTTTTGTTACTAAAGTTCAGAGAAAGATTTACGTGTCAAATCCACGTAGTTTATAGAGTGATTTCCGCTTCAATTACAGGGGGCCCATTGTGGGGTATCTGTATAACTCAAACTCCAATACTTTTTGTTGCTAAATATCAGAGCAAGATTTACGTGTCAAATCCACGTAGTTTATGGAGTGATTTTTGCTCCAACTACAGGGTCTCCGTTGTGGGTTATCTGTATAACGCAAATTCCAATACTTTTTGTTGCTAAAGTTCAGAGCAACATTTATGTGTCAAATACTCGTAGTTTATAGAGTGATTTTCGCTTCAATTACAAGGTGTCCATTGACGGGTATCTGTATAACGCAAATTTCCATACTTTTTTGTTGCTAAAGTTGAGAGCAACAAATAAGTGTCAAATTCATGTAGTTGATTAACCACTATGTCAGACAGAAAGGTGGCAGAGGTTGCAGGCAGAGGTCGCAGCACAGTAAGGGGACATCGCAGCAGGGCTGACTCTGTGAGGCCAGAACTGCCGTTGTCATCTAGCGGCAGTGTGTTGATCAACAACCCAAAGGTTGTTGATTGGTTGACTAGGTCACCCAATTCCTCAAATATAACATCTGACAACCCCAGCCAAGAGTCCGTGGGTTCCTCAGATACAACAATTAGTTGGCATGGCCAAGGAGCAGGTCAGCGGCCCTCACCTGTCCCTAACCAGCCTCTGTCCTGTTCATTTCCCTCAGCCAGAGAGCTACTAGGTGGTCTGGGCTCAGGGCCAATATTCAGGGAGGACGGAGTGTTTGAGGACAGTAAGCAGCTGCTTGGCAGTGAAGAGATGGGGCAGACATCCTCTGTTTCGTGCAGTAGGCAGGCTGTACATACTGACACCATTGAGGAGAGTAACAGGGAAACGAAAATTGACGATGATGTAGCCGATTGCACTTGGGAGCCAGATGTAGCAAGGGATTCATCATCTACAGACGAAGAGAGTGTCAGCTTCTGCGTCAGGCAGCGGAACAGGCAGCAGGTCGCTACTGTGGCCGTGAGTCAGCAGGGTAGCAGCAGTGTGAGCACCGGAGCTAAACAGCCACGGTGTACAAACCCGCTTCGGAGGTCCAAGTAAGCAGTGGTACAAGGGCTCAGCAAGGCAGCGGCGTTAGTAGTCGCTCAGTGCAGAGTGTTGGCAGTAACATCACCACCTCGGCGGTGTGGCAGTTTTTTGATAAGACACCAGAGGAGCCGAGCGTGTATATATGTAGAATCTGCGGGCAGAAATTGAAGTGTGGTCAGGGAGCTATCGTTAGCACCACGGCCCTGCGTTTACACATGCAGTGTCACCATCCAATGGCCTGGGAGAAACGTAGAACAGATGTGGAGGTCCATCCTGCAGCCACAGCAACAGCAGCAGCAGCAGAACCTAGTGGCGATTACAAAGAGGCGATTACAAAAAGGCGATTATAAAGAGGCGACTACAAAGAGAAAACTGTATGCGTCCAGCCATCCTAAGGTGCAGAAGCTGACCGTGCTCTTGTCCAAGTTGTTGGTACAGCAGTCCCTCCCTTTCCAAGTCGTGGACTCTGCAACCTTCAGAGAACTAATGGCTTATGCCGAACCAAGGTGGAGAGTTCCAAGCGGCAATTTTTTTTCCTAAAAAGCAGTGCCAGCTAGAGATGAGCGAGCACTAAAATGCTCGGGTGCTCGTTATTCGAGACGAACTTTTCCCGATGCTCGAGTGCTCGTCTCGAATAACGAGCCACATTGAAGACAATGGGAGACTCGAGCATTTTTCAAGGGGACCAAGGGTCTGCACAGGGAAGCTTGGCCAAACACCTGGGAACCTCAGAAAAGGATGGAAACACCACGGAAATGGACAGGAAACAGCAGGGGCAGCATGCATGGATGCCTCTGAGGCTGCTTAATCGCATCATCATGCCAAAATTATGGGCAACAGCATGGCGATGACAGAGTGACCGAATGAGGCCAGATAGCATCTAAAACATCCAATAATTGACCCTGACACTATAGGGGACGGCATGCAGAGGCAGCGGCAGCAGTGGCAGGCTAGAGAGTGTCATGGCGACATACCCTAAATGAACTCAAACCAATGGGTGGCAGAGAGTCACCAAAGGAGGTGAGCAAGAAGCGCTAAAATGATTTCCTATGTGAACAAAAGGTTGACAGTATATTTAGTCGATAACACAGCATGGTGGCGACATAGTGACCAAGTTCCATAACGTATAACGTAAAAAATGAGCCTGACACAGCTCATTTGATAAGGGGACGACATGTGGAGGCAGCCATGGAGACGACTTCCACCTGCCCGGCAGCACTCGTCCATGTGTCCGTGGTCAGGTGGACCTTGTCAGAAACGGCGTTGGTCAGGGCACGGATGATGTTGTCTGACACGTGCTTGTGCAGGGCTGGGACGGCACATCAGGAAAAGTAGTGGCGGCAGGGGACCGAATACCGAGGGGCAGCCACCGCCAGGAGGTTTCGAAAGGCCTCGGTCTCTACCAGCCTATAGGGCAGCATCTCCAGGCTAGCAGTTTGGAGATGTGGATGTTGAGGGCTTGGGCGTGTGGGTGGGTTGCACTATACTTCCTTTTGCGCTCCAACGTCTGGGGTATATAAAGCTGAACGCTGGTGGATGCTATGGAGGATCGTGGAGGCGAAGATGGGGTTTTCGCACGGGAGCTGTTTGGGCCGGGGTCCTGGGCAGGGGGCTGACTAGCAGATGACACAGGGGAAGGAGCAGTGGTGTGCCCGGCCGGAGGCTAACGGGCTTGGTGCCATGCATTCATATGCCTGCGCATACTGGTGGTAGTTAAGCTAGTAGTGGTGAAACCCCTGCTGATCCTGGTTTGGCACAGGTGGCATCCGGTGTTTCTTTAAAGAACCTCCAGACTTCAGTAAATCTAGCCCTCGCCACGGAAGCTTGACTACGTGAAACATTTGGCGCTGATGCACCAGCTCTGGCCCTGACTCTCCGTCTGGCCCCACCACTCCCTCTTCCAACCTGTTCTGCTATAGGACTCGCCTCCGTCTCTATTGTAAGATAAAATTACATTTCTGTAATTTCACTTTCATTTATTTTTCACCCTCATGAAACGCTCAAAGGGTTAACAAAATTCCCAAAGGTTGTTTTGAATATTTTGAGGGGTGTAGTTTATTTTTGGGGGTTTTCTGTCATGTGGGCCTTATAAAGTCACTTCTAACGAAACTGACCCTCCAAAAGTAGGTTTTGATGATATTCATGAAAATCTGAAAAATTGCACCTAAAGTTATAAGCCTCCTAACGTCCTAAATAAAGGAAAAGATGTTTGAAAAATGATGCCGAGCTAAAGCAGACATATGGAAAATGTTAGTTATCAAGTTATTTTAGTGATATGACCAACTTTCCAAAAAGTAGAAAATTATGAATTTGGAAAACATTGTTTTTTTCAAAATTTTCGCCAAATATCTGTTTATTTCATAAATAAAGACTAAACCTATTGCTTAAATTTCTCATCCAACATGAAGTACAATGTGTCACAAAAAAACTATCTCAAAATCGACTAGATATGTTAAAGCGTTGCAAAGTTATAACCACTTAAATAGACACACGTCAGATTTGAACAAATGGGCCGTGTCAGGAAGGTAAAAAGTGACTTCGGCGTTAAGGGGTTAAAGTGGACCTTACACCAATACTAGTACACAAAATGTAGGTGTTATAGGTTGCCCCTTACCACCGTCATCTTGGCTTATACACAAGTCAATAAAATAATAAACTCCGGTCCCCCATGCTCTTCCGGCCGATGCACACTATGATGCCGCCGCTGATGATGTCATAGTATGTGCTGGCCGGCAGAGCGCATGGCTGCGTCTCTGCCGGCTGTTACGAGGAGCCGGGGAGACTGGAGCAACGGGACTGCCCAAAGGTCAGTATGTAAGTTTATTTTTTTTAAGTGCTGGGCAAACTGGGGGCTGGCTATATACTAAAGGGTGCTGGCTGGCTACTTAAGGGGGCTGGCTGGCTACTAAAGGGGGCTGGCTGGTTACTAAAGCGGGGTGGCTGGCTACTAAAGGGCCCTGGCTGGTTACTAAAGGGGGCTGGCTGGCTACTAAAGGGGGCTGGCTGGCTACTAAAGGGGGCTGGCTGGCTACTAAAGGGGGGTGGCTGGTTACTCTGCATCTGCAGATAGGAGCTGACCAATGAATTTCACCCCTGCTGCCCCCCACATTGTCCAACCGGGAACAAGAGGAAGTGAAAGAGCCAAGGATTGAGCCATAACACTGCAACAGTACGCATAGGAAGTGGAGTATCAGAAGGGGATTTGTATCTAAACAGCAAATTCGTAAGGGCTTCAGAGGAGCCCGCTAAGGCCCCAGCCAGCGCAGTGGTTGCATTGCCTCTATCAATATCTATCCACCATTGGGCATATACCAACTGGGCCGCCAAGTAATATAAGTTTAAATCAAGAGCTGCTAACCCAGGGGGGATCGACTATATAGCCAGTTCCACCTCCTCTGCCGAGATTGGAGTATCAAGCTCAGACGACTGTGCCATTGTAAGCCTCAACAAAAGAAGGTTATCAAGAATTGGGACATCTCAACGGAAGAGGGGGACAACCTGGAACTGTAAAGAGAAGAATAAAATTCACGGAATACAGTGTTAATGAATTGGGGTTCCGTAACCAGGGCTTTTATCCAGGATGGAAGGTACAGAGGCACAAGGTCGTTCCGAGGTACGCTAGCAACTTCCCGTTTTTATCCCCAAACCTCAAATATGGATGCCTCCCTGGCAAGTAAGGGTTTGCTGGTGCGTTCTTTTGCTGCAGCCAGATGATTCCTCTGTGCCTGTGCCCAAGCTCTTTTTTTCCCCGGGGTAGGGTGCCCGAGGTATTCTATCTCTGTGGTAACCAATGTAGCTGAAAGTCCCTGCACTCTCAATATCTTTCTATGCCCCGCTACACCGAAGATAAACGCACTCCTAGCTGAAGATTTGTAGGAATCCCAAACTAGAAGGGGGTCAGGGTGAGCTGAGTGCGTATCCCAAAACTCAGTATGCATTGCCTTAACTACGCTCTGAACCGCTGGGTATTGGAGCCCAGCAGGGTGCAAGCGCCTTAGGCTGGAGTCACTGGGAGGGCCTACGAGGAGATGAATGAGCATAGCGGAGTGGTCCGAGGCGCTGCGCAGGCAGTATGAAGCTTGGTCAACATGAGGCAGCATATCTGAGGAGGCAAAGGCCAGGTCAATATGGGAGAAACTTCTGTGTACAGAAGAATAAAAGAAATATTCTTTCTCCTAAGGGTGTTTACTACGCCAGATGTCAGTTAGGTCCAGAGATAGGAGCCACTCATTCAGACGGACCGCGGCCGTGTCAAGGCCGCTTGTGCGAACTAAGGAGGGGTTGGGGACTGCATTAAAGTCTCCAATGCAGATTACCGGACCTGGGGGCAAAGCTACAAGTTTCCCGGATACTATGTGTAGGATAGCTGGGTGGAAAGGAGGGGGGACAAAGACCGTGAAGGCAAATCCCCACAGGGCGCAGTGCAGAACCACGTAGCAGCCAAAATGATCAGGCGCCACTTGTAAGACCTCTATAGGGAGCGCTTTGGATATAAGTATGGATATTCCCCAGGCGTAGACAGAATACGAGTATCTTCCCACCGATGCACACTTCAGAGAGAGGATCTTCTAACACGTTAGATGGGTTTTTGAATGCACACAATGTGGGGGCTTGCTGTTTAATAACATCCAATATCAAGGCCCGCTTGAACTTGGAGTTGTGGCCCCTAACATTCCAGTTCATAATTTTAAGGGAAGTCATATTAACGGAAGGAAAATGGGCGTGGGGAAGGAGTCCAGAGCAACCAGACATTCATCCTTTCATACCACAATGACATAGACAGACAGACAACAGAGACCATGACAGTTATAGAGACCATGTGCCCCCGGCTTTCACCTAGTAACTAGCAAAGTGGAGTTGAGGGTCAGTGTCAGAGGCGACTTAGCATCCTGATGGCAACACAAACCAAAGCCTCCCCCTAGTTCTTACAAGAAATGTCCTATGAACACAAACTAAACCAAAAACATATCATAAATAAATAATGTTGGGTGCCTGGTGATAACATCCCAGGAATCTGACCTCCTATACCAGGTTAACGCATCATTGTTTACTGACCCTAGATCATGACTGCTTATAAAATCTCTAAGAATTAAAGATATGTGGGATTATGAGATCTATGTGTAATATAAACTTTTTCTGTAATATAAAGTTATATAATTTTCCAATATACTTTGTGTATCCATTATCAATCTCTTCTATTGCTGTTATTCAACAGGGAGTTCCATTATTTACTTCTTGTGGATAAAAACAGGTCCCTGGTCATGTGATGTTACACAGGTGCACAGCTCATTATCTATCAAGGAGGTTAATCTGTGCTGTGTGTTATAGTGAGCTGTGCACCTGTGTGACATCACATGACCAGGGACCTGTTTTTATCCACAGGAAGTAAAAAATGTAACTTCCTGTTAAACAAGCAGAGATCTAGGGAACCACAAGGAATCGATTTATAATTTTTCATTTTACAATGAAAATTATTTACTGAAAGTGGAGAATTCCTTTTAAGCTATGTTCATGGACTATATGTGGGGCATGTGATAAAACACTGTGAATTGAAAAAGACTCCCGGGATCGTATATTTCTATAGAAGTTCTTCACCATCACATAATCATGTTCTCAGCATGGGGCAGATGACTACAGCACTGGGAGTTCTACAAAGTGTTCTGTTTAGGGAAATATTGCAGTTATACAGCCTGTATTTTATGTACTAAACAAGGTCAATAGCAACAAGCTGTATCATCGGTGCCGGCGTCATCCTCTATCCGTAAAGTGCGACTGAGGATGAGCTGATAGTGTCATTTTGACTCATTCTGCCTCTTCATACACTCAACACTGGTCAGTGGCCTTGATTGATTTCCGTCACATCCATCTGTCTCATGCAAACTCTGCTCTGGTTCACTAACAGTCAACCCTTTGTGATCAGTAAACTAGCACAATCACTTTCCAGATCAGGGCTATGGATTGTCAATTATGGATCAGAACTCTTTAACTGCAATATATTGTGTGATTAGTAAACTCCTTCCTTATTCTGTCAATCTGTTTTTTGGTATCTTTGACCCCTTTGTCTGTATTTTTGACTAACTTTTTTGCACAGTGATTTTGTACTGCTTTGTCCCCTTTGTTTTGACCCCTAATTGGCAACAATTCCTCATTGGTTTGCACTCTGTGTCTCTGTGTTTGCACTTTGACGCATATAGGGAATATCTTCTAGTTGCCTAGGGAAAAATGGGCAAGTAGGCAGGGATAGCTAAGAAGAGGCTTTAATCTTGGGGACCACTGTTTCTATCTGTGTCTCCAGTACATTCCTTGACAATGCATAACACTAGCCTAAAACTGGCCATACAGATTAGTTTAAAATTGGCAGAACTGGTCAAAGTGGGGAGCATTTTGACTTCCCCAAAGTCAACATTTTCTCACTTAGTGTGACTTGAAAACTCTTAAGTCTTCTCCAAAGCCAGATGTCAGGGAAGATCTAAAGTATCAAAAGGATTAATAGATATCAGGATAAACACCCCCTTTTGTTTGGGGCAATTAAGCCACTACCTTCTATCTGGTCAGTCAAGCCAAGCCTACATGCATATGGGAGAGACATCTATACAATGTCTAACTCTCCCTTTAAATTTTGCATAACATTCTTAATTTTTTTTTGCAAATTTCAAGATGTTTTGTTATTGGAACAGTTAGAAATCACATTTCTCTACAAAAAAATTTCAATTTTAAATAAGGCTTATTGAAAAACAGAGAGAAATCATTCATTTAGGTTGTAAGAGACACGCAGATCTTCCTTCATCAAGGATTTTCAGTGTTCAATCTCAAATCTAAATATAAATCACTCACTTTACATTAAGAAGCTGATGGCAGATAATGTACTTTTGATTTAAGCCGTGAAAGTTGTGGTTTTAATTAAAATGCATTGCAGTATATAATGTGTTGACTGATTAACCCCGCCGGGTGCATGAAGCTGAAAGAAAGACTCTTTTCTTCCATTTTATGTGATATAAACGACTGAAAGAAGTCACAGATCAAGATATCACTGACCTATCTATGGGTAGGTCTTTTATATTGGATTGGTTGGAGTCCATCTTTGGCACACGTTTACGCATCCGTTGAACAGGTGTTTGAAAGGGACAAAGCTTTAATACCCAACACTCCTGTTACTAAGTGTACGACAAAGAGCCTAAGTGTCATGCTTGCTTTAGCTCCTTGCTCCCTTTTCAACAGCTGATAGTGGGGGGTACTGGGAGTTGTACATCCACCCATCACATCCACCAAACAAATTTGGCCCACGCTTGGCAATCTCCATCAGCTCCACATGCACGGCCACCTGCTCCTCTCATCTCGTTGAGGGGTCTGATGGAGGTACCTTGGACCCCATCAGACCCCCGTGTCCATGATCTGTGGATAATTCCAAACTTGTTTGGTGGGAAACCCCTTTAATGACCTTTATCTTAAGGATGAATCATCAATGTTAATTCCCGAAAAAGGTTTTCAAAGGGAACCTGTGACAATGATCCGTTCAATTTAGTGGAAACTCATTGTCCGTAGGTCACATAAACATAACAGGCAACATGTTCCTTTATCTTAGTTGTATCCTAGAAATGAGGTAAGAAAATTGGATAGCCATTGTGTAATTGTAAAGATAATTACATCTTCATGGGTATCCCTAACTTATAAATACTTCAAAAAAACCTGTATGTGGTTGTCTAAAGTGGATATCACAACCTAAATTCTATTAGGTGTATTGTTTTATAAGATTTTTTTCTTGATGGTTTCTTGTATTGGTGACCCGTCCATGATACACAGGGGCAAAATAAGACTGCCATGGGTCCTAGGCTGTATAAAAATGATGGTACCCCACAAGCCTAACTTTCCGTATTACTCTGATGTTACAATAATATGGCAGCAGAACCAAGATCTTTGGGAATTGAGGGGTCGCTTCAGTTTGAATACCAAGGATGTGAATGTTTTTGTAAACACATGTGTGTTGAGAACTAACACACATGTATGAGATCCCTCTCTAAAGGGAAGTATAAAACATGGTGCATGTTACAGGTGGACATGGGCCCGCAAGGAGAATTAGGCCCTTGGCAACCACCCAAAGCACCCATATTATAATCCTCTACAGATAATAGAGACCGGGGTAAGGATGAGCTTGATGTCTGAGGAAGGAGGGATTGCCTCCGAAACGTCACAGGACACACCGGGCGTTCAGCGTCTCAGTGGAGCCAGGATTCCATAGTGTGGACTTTTAAATGTGGACTTAAGCATATTGAGCCGTGAACTGGTGATGTATATATATGCCATTTATGTCCGTTGTCATCCAAAATTAATATAAAGAAAGTGTTTGGATTGCACAGTTGGTCTTAGTATTATTTGAACGGATTGCTGATCACGGTTAATGGGAGCTCGTGACTAGACCAGTGTACACACTATGACAGAAGGTGCTCGATTGTTACATGTTGTAAGGAGGAACTTGATCACCCCATAAACATGGACGATGGAGAAGATTAGGAAAAATATATAAAAATAAAACAAAAATGATATGGGTTTAGTTAGGATTTAAAGGTGCTGTCAAAATTATAAACCTGGTTGTCTTGCTGCATAAAATCGAGGAGATTGTGGCTGATCTGTAATACCAACCTGTGGACCACTGTGGTGTCTTATTTTTTAAAAAAGCAGCCATTTTTTTTCTAGTCCTGCCTGCAGAGTATTTCTCAGAGGGAGTTACATTCAGTGACGTGGAATGATAGGAATAGATCCCAGAAGTGAGAACAAGAGAAAGTATTTTAGGACCAAAAGTGTGAAAATGCTTCCTCTTTTGAATCCGTTCTCAGTCTTCGTCACAAAAGAAACTTTATCAATTGTACAAAATCATTTAAAAGTTGTTCCATTGTCTCATTTGTATGTTTATTCCTCGCATTTCACTTAGGGATTACCCATTTAAGGGGTGATGTAGGGAATAAAGGGATTGGGACAAAGCGTCATCAGAACGACAACACCCAGGTTGGATCCAACAATGGAGCACCCTAGGGGTCGGAGGGCTGCCTCCGGATTACAGCAAAGCCGTCCCCATTGTATCAGTATGGTAGCCACCAATGTACCAAGGTAGCCACCCTGCCTTCTCCTGGCCTATAGGAAACTGATAACTGGTGGGGGTTGAAGTTGGCAGATGCTTGAGCTGTTTTCAGACCCAACCTAAAAGTACCGATTCAGATAAGAAGGCTCTGTTGATTCCCTGGATAGCCTCTTTAAGAAGAACCCATATATCAAAATCATTTTTTAAAATGTATTTATTATGTAGATGAGAACTTGATTCTGTTTGTTTAACACGCGTTCCTTGTGTTTTAAGAACAGATGAAGACAAATTCAATTTCCTCCCAGTTCCTTCATTGTTTAATCTACCTTAGACGCTTTAAAAAAGACCTTCAGCTCCGCTTCGCAAAACATTACTCCTGACCTAATGTCTCGCTAATTATAATGAGATAGAAAAGCATTATAAAAATTTCATCAAATCAATCTGCATATAAATAACTTCTCCACCACAGGCGTGATCTCATAAATAGTTTAATAAATGTGGGTCAAGATTGGAGTGGTGCGCGTTGCTTCACTGGAACGAGAGGTGGATCGCGGTCACGTATAATAGAAAACATGTAGAAGCAGAAAAACTCAATATTGTTTGAGAAGGCAACACTCTACAAGCATAGAAAAATCTATGATAGATTAACTGTTGGGTTAGACGGAAGCTGGAACGCAAATTGCCAAATCTCCATGTACTACCGTATTAGGATAGGACAACAATACCAAATGGGTGGTGGTAGGATTCTTAGGGTTTCCTCTGATCATCTCATAATAGGCGCCATGTCTTCTGCATTGTAACCATCAACTGCCTCATTCAATAAAAGGGTTTTCATTATTCCCTTATTGAGATTTAGAGGGAACCTGTCAGCAGAAATACATCTAATAGACCACTACCAGTGGTGCCATGTTCTAAAGCATTGGTTCTCAACCTTTCTAATGCTGTGACCCCGCAACACAGTTCCTCATGTTGCGGTGACCCCAAACCATGTACAAGAATATTGTATTTGTGCCAAAAAAATGCAATAAAATCGTGGCTCCAATGGCTTTAGGCGACCCCTGTGTTCTGATTGTTCGACCCCCGCCGGGGTCGCGCCCCACTGGTTGAGAACCACTGTTCTAAAGCATCTTAGCACCTTCCAGATCATGATATTGTCATGGCACAGTGTGGTAGCATCATCCAGAAAATCAACTTTGAACTTTGTACAAAGTCAAGGAGGCGGAGAGTTCAGTAAAAGTTCTCTGCGTCACAGTCATTGGTGTCCAAAGACATCAATCATCACTTCTCTCTATACTCTTTACCTCCAGGACTTTATAGATCTAATTTACCCCTGAATTCAAAGTTGATTTACTAAATGATGCCACCTTGAAAGAAAATAGATGGTGTTAAAGGGGTATTCTCATCTGGGCATTGACATTTAATTCACCTGCCATAAACATTCATTTCTTCAATTGAATGTTATTTGAAGAAGAAATTCTTTAGCTAATTTCCCATATGTGTAGTGTTACGGTCCCTTATAAACTGAGGACAGCTGTCCTTGGATACAACCACCTCTGTTGAAGAGATTGTGCAAAGAAACAAATAGTTTTTTACATATAAAATGGCTGAGAGTTACTGCATGTCCCACAGAAGCCCTGCGGTAATGAACGCTGAATCCAGGTGGACAGGCAGGGCTCAATATCCCATGTCTGATCATAGTTGTCAGATTGCTGTGGTGAGCGTATCTAAGATTACCCTATTAAAAGGTTAGACTTGATGGACATATACTATGATACTAAGGACAGCTATCTCATTTCTAAGGGACAACATGACATTATTTATTGGACATTATCTCCACACAGGTAAAGTTTTTTTTTTTAACGATCCAGTGAAAGAAATGTATATGTGGCAGGTCAATTAATTTAAATGTAAATAACCACATGGGAATGACCTTTTAAGCTTCTTCACAACCTATTGTTTCTACTGACAGGTTCTTTTTCACTCCTTTCCAAAGGATTGGAGATAAAGGTCTGACCGTTGGGATCCAACAGCTGAAATCCAGAGGCAAATCACAAAAAGACTGATGTCTAGTATCACAAGTCCCAGCAAGTGAAGGCATCAGCTCATTCTGTAAGCCATGCTATGATCCCATAAAAGCTGAAAACTCCTTTTGAAAGGTTTAAGGCCAACAAAAATGTGGGTTCCTAGCGCAATGTTTTCTTCATCCCTGGAAAATTCTAATATTATCAACATTAAAAATATATATATACACAGTATCTACTGAAGGTAAACATCTTGGGATTCATACGATTGATGACCAAAGTGTGCAACCTCAATGAGGATCGAAGTGGTAATTCATAAAGTGGTGACAGTAAGGATGATCCTGCAGGTTTTTTGGAAAAATATACACGATTTTTTCAAAAACTGCCATTCCATAAGCTTAAGCTGTAGCACCGATAATTATTGTCATGTCAGGTTCGGTCCACTGGGACGGTAGTAGACCAGGAGCTCACGTCCCACCATGGCCTGCAAGATGCTTTGTGACAGAAATGATTTTCTGTCACCGCCAACACGAGGAGACTGTGAACCTGTGACCCTCAGATAGAAGCCTCTGCATCTTTAAAACACTGTTACTTTCATTTCTCTCACCCGGTTGACCCCCAGGCCGGTGATGTTCTGCCAAGCTTTCAGTCACCGAGACGGTTCAGTGTTCCCTGTGCTATTTTCAAGAGGAGAAATTGGAGAAATAGAAAAGTAATATATATATATATTTATTTGGTGACGGACACGTAATGCAAAGCTTCTGTTTGGGGGCCTCACCTACCATGATTGATTTAGGTGTTGGTTTGGCGGACCGAGCTGATGCTGAAAGCCACCTCCTATCCTGTTCCAATTGTAATTGAAGAAGGGCTTAGTGCCCGAAACGCGTTTACTCTGGAACAAAATTGTTTTAACCATTTTTGAAGACTCTCATCCGAATAGCGCAGTACCAGCCTTTTTTTTCCGGGTACCTAACCCCTCCCCTCGTCTATGATTGATTTATAATATGGGTCTTTGGGTCTTCTTAAGTGGTCATGGGATTTTTGACTGGTATAAATGTGACTGATACCCCTGAACTTCCTGAACTAGAGGCGACACAAGATTTGAAAAATTGTGTGATACCCATGCAATGAAGTCAATATGCAGTAGCACTTTTGGCCCTTCCGAATACCAGATAAGTTACCAGAGGGGATTTTTTTTACCTCTACATTCCCTACACTACTCAAACTGTATCACACTTTAGTATATCCATGTACAGTTCTAGCATAATTACCATGCTAATAAATACTACAAATAACCAGTAGACCCATAGCCAAGAAAATATCTCAAGAGGTCACTGAGCAATGGTAGGTCGGGTTTGCCTATCCATGTTCTTGAAATTTGTTGTTCTTTAGTGAATGAACATTTGATCCCATACTCTCCGGAATGCTTGTGGTCAGACCCCCGGAGGTCATGCACCTATTTTCATTTGGTCCAAAGATCGTTGAACAAGGTCGAGTCAAGACTTGTTTTAAAAAAAAAAGTTCATAAAAGTACCTAATAACCAAATAAAGAAAAAAAGACAGATGTTGTGAATTTTTAGAGGTGATATTCCTCCTTTGAGAACAGACTATGTTATATAAAGGTTCCATCAGGGAGCAGCGCTCCCATTACCCAGACTTTGGGGAGAGCAGATGGGCCCGGAGTGAGTACAGACCTTGGTGTGATAAGTTATCCAGGATTTGCACACAGTACACCTCATTAGGTTTCCAGGCATCCTCCGTATTAACTTAAATATATTCAATTTAACTGCATATGGCGGGATTGATCAAGTGTGTCCATAGCATTATTACAGCACATTACAAGGCTTGTCCCACTGGCGGGTGGAGGGGAGTAGTGTTTGTACAGGCTGTGTATACATGCATCGTATACTGATATACTGTCTACTGACTGCCAGACATATGCTGAGGATTTCCCATAGTGCAGGGGTTAATTACAGGGGGAGAGAAGAAGTTGTAGAATTATCTATTATGGGGTCGCTGGGGACAAGAGTGTATTCTGTGGTGTCATATCTACAATATCTATCCAATATAATGGGCTAAATTTACTTATAAATTCGGAAATTTTTCCTAAAAGTGATATTTCTGTGTATAATGCTTTGTGCCACGATTCACTAACATCATGTGCCAGAAATCATGAATGTGTCACTTCCCTGCACTGGCCCGATAGAGTTCACCAACTTTTTTGTGGTGCAACTTTAACATATGGCGTGCAACACAATTTGCAATTTAAATACGGCATAGAGGTTGCATGGAGGCCAGCTGTGCCACAAAAGGGTCATGTGCGACACAATAGCAGCTCAGACAATTCTTAGATACCTGTGCAAGCCATTTACGCCTAGAAGAAGGTGCACAGTCTAAAGCCTTAGTAAATGTGCCCCATTATTTATCTATCTATCTATCTTATATAATAATATCTAATATATAATGGGCCAGATGTATCACTCAGACACCAGTGGGGTCATCCTGCTACACAGGGGACACCTCTCTGTAGTATCTGCAAAATCCTACAAACTTCTCTCCTCTCCTGCTCTGAGCTGAGGCTTCTGCACATTGTTTTGTAAATAGAAGGTCATGAACTATAAACAGAGGCTGCAGCTCCTGTCTGTAGTATCTGTAGTATCTGTAGTGTCTGCTGGGGATAAGCTGCTCTGCACAAGAGCTCAGTGGGGGACATTTATCACACTGTGTTGCTTTTCAGTTTACTCCACCTTGGGGCTGGAGTGTTTTTGCGCCCATTTTTCGCCTGAATGAAAAGTCGTTAATGATAAATATTATTAGGTGCAGCAAAAACATCTGGATTGATAGGATAAATGAGGGAAACGTTTTCTTGCTGCGCAGCTAGTTTGGTGTTTAGTTGCAAAACTGGCACAAAAACAGAGCGACACTATGAAAAGGCGCAAAAACAACAGAAAAAAATGAGTTTTACATCTGGCCAATATCTTATATAATATCATCTATCTATCATCTATCTATCTATTTATCAATCATCTATCCATGTGATTGATCGGTGCACACAATACAATTTCCCCACAGTGCCTCTGAAGGTCAAATGAAAAATTTCACATAGGAACTTCTGGCAGTGTAGAGTTCCTAGGCAGCATTTATCGGGGCTTGTATGGCTGAAATGTGGTGTGCAAGCCCTGACATAGGCGCAATTTCCAGCCAGGAATTTCTCAGATTTCCTGATTACTCAACCTCTATGCCAAGTTGGTGTGGAAGAGTGTGATGGGGGCATGACCGGTAAATCAGTTTGTGCCCCGTGCCTACACACTGCCTGTAGCCTGCACCTGTTCAGATGCAGGTTAGGGCACAATTATACATCAGGACAGACCTGGCATACAAGTGCCCTGCCACCTCGGCGTTGTGCTGCTGCCCGGTGGATTTATCATTTAGCATCAGCGTATGATAAATGTGCCCCACTAGGTATTTTGCTCTTCTGAGATCCGGTTGATCCAGGTGAGCACACGGCTGTCTGAATGAACCCTAAGGAGACGTCCTTAGTCTTTGCCTGTCAGGGAAATATCCCCATATCTCGATGTGATGTGTGGTTCCAAATCCTTGTATAGTACGAGCTGCTCGGTGAATCACTCAGACCTTCACATGTTTGAGAGAATTCCAATTTATTTAGGTTGCAGACAGTTTTTATAGGTTCTTGAGACAAAGGAGCCTACTGACCATACCCACATTCCAATAGCCTTCAGCATGTAACTGAAAGATGATCTGTTTACACGGGGGGGGGGTGCATAGGGGTCTTTTCTATCAATAGAGCCAAAGATCTTTGTATAGATACATGATAGAAGAACAGATTCAAAAATTGATTCAATTCCCTCACATGCCCTCTGCTTTGGTAAATATACCTGGATCCTGAATGATGGACAGTTTGTTAACTGAAAAATACGGTCCTTAATTCATCCAGCACTAGGACAAGGAGCCCAGTTTGAGTAATAGTTTCTCTATCTGACCCTTCCTTAATTTCAATGACCACCAATGACCGAGGAAAGTTTAGTTCAAGTTTACAAAAAACGACCTTTCATCGGTTTCATCCATGTCCTTCCGTCCACCACCTTTTCTCACAAAATTTGCCTCTCCTCAACCTGGATAATCATAGACTTACACAAGTCGTCCTCCAAAGTTCATAGTGACATCGGCAGCTGTCATTACTCAGCCCCTAAGCCGGATTATATGGATTTGCTTCCCATTTTGTTCCATCTGAAATCTCCAAATTCCATTTTCATGCGACATTTTCTTTTGTCTTGATAGAATTACAGTCATTTCAAAACTGCGAAAAATACTGAATCATTTCAGCCTGAAATTTTCGATTCTTGTAACATTTGCAGCTGCATTATTGTAGCTTTTATTTTCTGAAAACCTCTTTGTTCATGTATGCATCATTCATCATGTAAAGATGGAGCACAGCTAATATTAGTCATTAGTATTTGTTTCAAAATTGTAACAATTTAAAAAAAAAAATCATTTTCACAGCCTTTGTCTACTTTTGAGAAGCAGATTTGTTTGTCAAGTTGATGTAAAATATTAACAATTTGCAACCTCAACACTCTACATTGCATACATACTATACATTGCGTAAAGGCTGTGCTGGGTATTGCATTAACTTGATGGTAATGGGTCATATGTGCTCATCGCAGGTGGAGAGTCAGCCCCCAACCAATCTGGTATGAATGACCTTGCGGAATTTGATGGCGCTATAAAAATAAAGATTATTATTATTATTATTATTATTATTATTATTATTATTAGCTAGTGAATATTTAAATTTGTAAAAATTACCCAAATTTATCAAGTCTTGTGTGATATTTACTATCTATCATGTATCAACCCATATCTTAAAGGAAACCTACCATTTGATTTCATGCATTGTGAACCAAACATACCATGAGAATATTGTAGCTACACTGATGCAGAAACATATCATCCCTGGACTAAGTGGTTTTGCTGAGAAAACAATTATAAAATTATGCCAATGAGGCTCTTTCACTCCTGTGTCTGGCTCAGCGCTTTTCCTCTTAATGCACTCTAATTATGCACTGCTCCAGAGAATGATGTAACCCCTGTGGTGCCCATGACAGGCAGAAGTAATCAATCACTGCACCATCCCACAGATGCTGTGTATGAGTCATCCAGCTTAGCTTGATTAGCCCTGTCTGGACAGTTCAGGAAGCTTTGTGTCATGTGTTTATGAACGGCAGTCTCCATGCAACCCAACTTTCCCAAGGTTATGAATTTTATCATTGATTTTTGAGCAAACCACTCGGATCAGGGATTAAACAAGATATGTTTCTGCATCAGTGTAGCTACAGTGTTCTCAAGGTATGTTTGGTTCACAATGCATGAAAACAATTGGTAGATTTCTTTTAATATAACTTCCTAGTTTCCTGTGCCAAGGAAGCCTGTAACCTGGCCACATCTCCAGCCTCTTTGACCCAGAAATATATTAGGATTAGGGAGGAGTGGACCCGAACCTGGATTACAGCAAGAAGTACCAATCACGGATGTTAAGTCTTGAGCTCATTTTACTAATCACGAGTATTAGCAGTGAGGGTGAACATTTGGGTTTGGCAACCGAACCTTTCAACCTGAATAGGTCCCCTCATTCCTATTTCAGACAAAATTTAAACTAGTGTCAAGTTTAAATGATATAAATATATTGTGTCTGGCAAGCCACACCCTTTCAGCAAAACCCCGTTTTAGACTCCACCCCTCGTGAAAAATGTTGTGGATAATAAAACAGTAAAAAAAATTAGGAATTTGTCCCCCACTTACAATACCCCCTTACTGTAGACTCCTCTCCTTCCTTGGTTAATGCCCTATTTATTTAGCACCCACATTTTTAAAGCCCCCCTTTTGTAGTCCACATAATTATAACACTGAATGTTAACACTACCATAAAAAATCATATACTCCTGACTCACCCTTCTGTCCTGTCTTATTGTTTTCTTTATCTTCTGATCTGGAAGGAAGGAGCCCAGCAGCTTCTGATGTGGGTCTCTTCACTGCTTGTCCTGCACCACGTGGAGAGAGATAGCGTGCAGGACCTCCTGAGGAAGCTGAGCGCTTCTGTAACAAGGTGTAAAAGTTGCAGATGGGTGCAATTGGGATTCCCCGGTCTTGCAGCCTCTTAGAGGATCTTCTTGTGTCGGACTCCCCCATATACGATGGGTTGCAGACCCCTAATTGTTGTGGCCCAGAGCAGAGCTCTCTTACATGCTGCTTCTCTGCATGGCAGTTAGACACGCCCCCGAGCCTCCCTCTAGTTCTTACAAGAAATGTCCTATGAACACAAACTAAACCAAAAACATTTCATAAATAAATAATGTTGGGTGCCTGGTGATAACATCCCAGGAATCGGACCAAAACCAGGAGATGGAAGACCGGGTAAATAGAAGTGAGTGTGCTCAAAAGTATAAAAGTGATGTGACGTCACCAAACCACTGATAAGTATGAGTACTACACAGGACCTTAGCCAGAAGGACAAAATCTTTACCATACAAAAAGAGAATTCAACGACACCATAGTGGTATTAATGATGAAATGGATTCACCTTGGGAGAGACACGTGAGTGATCATGATATGAAAGGACAAAAAACAGTGCCCCACACTGAACGCCTAGGTAAGAGGCCTTCAATGCTTCATCCACAACATATCACCGAGCAATACTCTTTCATTGTTTAACCCTGGAGCGTCTGCCTGCACATGGGACTGCAATGGTTAAGCCCCAAGTGAAATTGTACACGAAAGGTTTTGTCACCTAAACCTTTAGCTGCCTGATGGTTTTGTATACAATAAATAATGTTGGGTGCCTGGTGATAACATCCCAGGAATCTGACCAGAACCAGGAGATGGAAGACCGGGCAAATAGAAGTGAGTGTGCTCAAAAGTATAAAAGTGATGTGACGTCACCAAACCACAGGACCTTAGCCAGAAGGACAAAATCTTTTGTCACCTAAACCTTAAGCTGCCTGATGGTTTTGTATACGACAGTATTGAACCTCTCAGCAACTGCTTACAGTGTAGTTCACCTAAGTTTTGGATCCAGACGAGGACATCTCAGTGGTCAGATATAGTCCAAGAGTTATAGTAATAATGTTCTATATAACATGTTGATCGTCTCTCTCGTTTGTGTTGTACATGGGGACCTTTGGTTGAACATGAAGTAAACTGTGTCATTTCTGTCCCCAACTGTTCCTTCCTTCTGCTCTTGAGCTGCCGGGTTCCCTCGTGCTGAACTCAAACACCCGGAAGTCAACGTCAGGCAGAAGTGTCTGCTCTTTCTCTCCTGCACCAGAGCAGTGGTGATGTTTGGCTCTTCTCAGTGATCTGGATCATTAGGCTCCGCTCACTGAAAACATCTGGCTCTTCTGGCTCCTGAACGTCTCCTTACTAAATATAATTTAGGGAGTGTCCATTCAGGGGCGGAGTGAGATGTGAAGGGACGGGGCTTAGTGACCTATTGGCATCCTGGCCAGAGCCAACTAGTGCGGGGTTAATTTATTAGAAATAGATAGAGGAATGGGTCAGGGGGAGGAGAGACCCCATTACACGTCATATGTCCTGTCCTCCTGCCTGGCCCGACCCTTTATAGTGCAATTTGAAGGAAACTGCTCACTGAATCAGCTCTCAGGCGGGATCCCGCTCCCATTATTCTTCCTTCTGCTCTTTTCTGTTTTCCTTTTTTAATTTTCTATTTTCCTTGTATTTTCTCCTTTATCTTAAGTGACATTCCTTCCATCAACTTGTCCTCAACCGCTTCTATTTTTACACATCTTATTTCTTTCTGACCACCTTTCCTTTCTCTTCTTCATTTATCTATTCCTTTCCCTCCAATAACGCATTTTGTACTCCATTTCTTTTCTCTCATCCTTTATCTGTTTTTACCCCTTTTTTTGCTATTTTTTCATTTCATACTTACCTTAGAGTTTCCTGCGCTGTTCTTTTGCTTTACTTCATCCTGGCTGGGACAATCTCTATGGCTATGAGGTCCACCGAAAGTGCGTCTTGGTTGGCTTGACGTCACTTCCAGTCATCTTGCATCATGTGTGTTGTGATCCTGCTCTGGCACTTCTGGCACTTTACCCAGCTCTTCCACTGCTCTATTTAACCCCTTCCTGCTGAGGCCTTTTTTTTTTTTCGTTCTAGCGTTTTTATTTTTCACTCCCCACATTTAAAAATCTATAACTTTTTTCTTTTTCCTGCGTGACAAATTTACAGTGAAGGTATTTAATGTTCTATGCCGTGTACTGGGAAGCAAAAATGTAAAAAATTTAAAAAATGCATTTGCGCCATTTTCCTGTGGGCTCGGATTTTACGGCTTTCACTGTACGCCCCGCAGTGTATTCTTTGGGTCGGTATGCTCACTGGAATACTACATTTATACAGGTTTTAATGTGTTTTAATGCATTTTAAAAAATGTTAACCTTCTGTACAAAAAAAAAAATCTTCCTTTTGCCATACTTTGGTGTACAGAGCTATGTGTCATGTAATTATTTGCGAGATGAGATGACGTTTTCATCGCTACAATTTTTAACATTTTTTTACACTTTTTATTACATTTTTTTATGTAGAAAAATGTCAAAAAACTGACGTTTTCGGACATTTGGTCACTATTTTCCATCACGTCACCCAATGATGGCACCTGGAGGTTGCACCTTGCCCTTATGTAGGGAAGTTGTGAAACGTGTAAAGGCCCCTCTTCTGCAGCCTCTCACCAGTGTATTCTGCCCCTACATAAGGTCAGAGTTGCGACTCCGTCCTTCCTGGACAAACTTTTCTCTCTTTTTTTCTGTGGCTTCGTGGTCGAGTTCTCATTTTTCACCCCCCACCTTCAATAATCTATAATTTTTTCTATCAGATCTATAATTATTTTTTCATGTAAAGATCTGTATGAAGGCTTGTTTTCTGTGTAACAAATTGCAATTGCAAGATGCATGAGTAATAGGCCTCTCATGCATCTCTCATCTGTCTTATCTCTCTTTTTATATGTCAGTGTGTCAGCACAATGTCAGAAACCAGATGAAAGTGTATATGTACCTGTACCCTGATAATCTAACCACATTGTCAGCTCACAGAGCCAGCGGCACCGGCTTTCATGTGACAGAAATCGGGAATGGGGGGGTGGGCCGTTGGACGATCCGACTGATTTGGACTGAGCGCAGGATTTAAATCAAATTGTGTCTTGAGCCAGAGCACTTACATGCACCAGGAAGAAGAAGGTGAACTCCGGCGGACCTGAGCGGGGAAGCGACACATGCAGGATATCGGGCACACGATTTTAGTGAATCGCGGCACATGGCATCATCGTAGGACAATGCACTTTCGTGAACTCCACAGGACGGGTAAGTAAATGTGCCCCCTTATGTTTTAATTCATATGAGACGGCGCTCTTTCAAGCAGCATTTTCTTTAGCGCGTTTTGTAGCCCTGTGCATTGGGGAATTACTTTTTTCAGCACTAATAAGCCGGGGGGCTTTAAGGTAAAGACATAGCTATAAAAATATGTATCATTCGCTCAAAAACAGATCAGTTGGGAAGGTGAATATGGATATATAAATAAAGGAATTATTATTATTATTACCACCATCTTTCCTATGGGCTGAGACTTATGCTCGGTGTCCATGATTCCTTCATTTTCCATATTTAGCCCAGCGGGTTCTAATTTACTGTCACGCCACTATCCTGTTTTCAATTTAATGTGATTTTTAAAAGGTTTGCATTCTCATGGCCTGAATCCGCAGGAATTCAGAACGCAGTCATTCCGCATTGGGGTCGCTACCACAGCAGGAGCTTGTGGTATGGGTGACGAGACGATACAAAGTTAGGGCGATGGAAATCTGAGTGTTTCGGGGGTTACATTCGTCCACACCTTAACCCTGTTATCTAAATTGTTCTCTTTCTATTTACAGATCCTCCCATATACGTTTAGTTAGTCGGCCACTCGTTCATACATTGGGCAGAAAAAAAGGTTCTTATTCACCCACGTGGTGCGAACCTTTCCTTTTTCAATCTGCCATGTTTGTCTGGTCCAGGGTCATCCCCTGTCGCCATTGGATGGAAGCAAGAGATAATAATAATTCCTTTATTTATATAGCGCACACATGACCGGGGCAGGGCTGAGCTGAGGTGAGGGGGGGGAAGGCGAGGGGGTACAGCTATTAAGCAAAATGCCTTCCTATCATACGCAAGCTAAATAAAACACCGACAATGTTCTGTTGGAAAAGTGCTGGTCACAGGAGTCATGTGCTCCTCCTGTTCACTCATAGAGGAAGCCTGAGAGCCACGTGCTTCTCCTGCTCACTCATAGAGGAAGCCTAAGAGTCCTGTGCTCCTCCTGATCATTTGATGGAGGAAGCCTCAGAGTCATGTGCTCCTACAGCTCACTGATAGAGGAAGCCTGTGAGTCATGTGCTCCTCCTGCTCACTGATAGAGGAAGCCTGAGAGTCATGTGCTCCTCCTGCCCACTTATACAGGAAGCCTGTGAGTCATGTGCTCCACTTGCCACTTATAGAGGAAGCCTGAAAGTCTTGTACTCTTCCTGCTCACTCATAGAGGAGGCCTGAGAGTCATGTGCTCCTCCGACCCACTCTTAGAGGAAGCATGAGAGTAATGTGCTCCTCCACCCAACTGATGATTTTCTTAAATATTATGGTAGCTGGTGTGCAGTCACCCAGCCTGCCCACTACACAAAGAATGGTGCTGTTCTCCATTCCAGCCAGACTGCTGAACCCTCTTTGATCTCATATTGATGACCTATCCTACAAATTGGTTGATTATCAATATATCACAGATGTAAAATCCCTTTAAGCTGGGTACAGCTGTGTGCCATTGGTGCTTTGTAGCATTACATACTTAGTACTGTTTACATTTTGTAGACACTTTTTCTACTCCGGGGCACTGTGAACCGTAATTACACCCCAGTACAAGGGTGACGGCCGTGTTGTGGACATGTCCTGGGTGCAGTATCACCTGGTCCATCCTGATTTATACATTTTTAGGCGTGAAAGCCAAGAATGACAGGATCCGTTTGGACATCATCGGGTCTTGCAGCTAAAATGTTTCCAAATTTGTATTTTTGCCTCCTTTTCTCTTGAGCTTCAAGCTAAACATTCATTGTTCGATCCCTTCACATTCCGTCTGAGGTTGCCTTATATAAGACGTTTCCCCTTAAGAGACAACAAAGTCTTTGTGTGATAGGTAGATCTGACAAGGCGGCTGTGGCACCGGTGTGACATGACTACGCTGACTGGCTCCAGGGACACACAGGTGTTGGAGGTAAATGGCTTTCACATGTTTCTAAGAAGGAATAGTAACTAAAAGTGACAGAAAGTAACACACAAAAGCATTTTAGAAGTACAATTCGACTCTACGAGGTGCAAGGATAGCAGACCTGAGGTTTATCTGTGATTTTCCATGAAACCTTAAAATGATGGACATCATTTTTTTTAAAATTCAGCCATTTTTCCTGGAACAGCGCCACACCTGGCTACAGGTCACATATGGTATTGCAGTTTTATTGAAATTAACAGAAAATAATTACAATATAACACAGGCTTTGGACAAGTGAAACATTTGTCAATGTTTTTTTTAAAATAAGTTCCCCCTAAGGTTACCGGATCACTGGATTTATAGAACACCGAAAAATCCCTTTTAAATGGAGGCTGTCAGGTCCAAAGGTCCCCTTTAACACCTAACAGTGTGATGATAGTGGCTCGGAGAAGAACAAAGAAATACCACATACCACTGTGGCCGCAAATGATGAAGCAGTGCAAAAATTATCAGACTTTTTAAGGATATGCAAATGAGCCTGCTAGTGCACATGGGGAGGGACACATTTGCTAGATTCGTCTACAGACAGGTCACAAATGCTTTAGCTGTACTCTGGAATCATTGCTGCTTTAGTATTTGTTTGACATTTTCAGTCTCTACCTGTATCATGGCTGTTTTAGGGCAAATCCGGTAACTTGACCCAGCCTTCATTGCACTTGCAGGCTGATTTGCATATCTATAATAGGTGATTATCTCTATATTTTGCCATCAGTGTACAGACTATAAATATAGCATTTTTATAGTGGCATCCTGTAGACATGTCTTACTACTCTGCTTCTTTCTGGCCTCCTCTCAGAGATATGTAGTCGGATCAGAACCAGATTCTGAACAGCATCTCATCACAGATATCACAGCTGGAATAGATAGTGATAGGCCCTCATGGTCATGTATGTGAGCAGGTATGGTCCATTTATGGTTCTATGTTTGGGAAGGGGCCTCTATTGCCCTGTGTGTGGGCCGGACCCCTTTGGTTATATGTGTGTGAGGAAGTATGGTTCCTTTATGGTTCTATTTGTGGGCCGGTATATATGGTTATGAGTCTTGATGTGTAGCCTATCATTTTTTGTATGGGCTGAGTTCTCTGAGCTTATGTTTTTGGATTGAGATTGAGATGACCCAGTGGGTCTCGGTGTGACCTCATATACCTAAATCCTCACTGCCATGCCACACATAATACTTCAGAATACATATACATATATATAGGTATATATACTGTCCGGTAGAAGGACGCTTGTTGTTATACTGTTGAAAAGCCTCCCCTCATTAAAATGCTCAGCAGCTTCCCCTCATTCATGAAATTTCTAACAGCTTAAGCTAACTAATAAAATATGCAGCAGCCTTCCCTCATCAATGAAATGTCCAGCAGCCTTCCCTTATCAATGAAATGTCCAGCAGCCTTCCCTCATCAATGAAATGTCCAGCAGCCTTCCCTCATCAATAAAATGTCCAGCAGCCTTCCCTCATCAATGAAATGTCCAGCAGCCTTCCCTCATCAATAAAATGTCCAGCAGCCTTCCCTCATCAATGAAATGTCCAGCAGCCTTCCCTCATCAATGAAATGTCCCGCAGCCTTCCCTCATCAATGAAATGTCCAGCAGCCTTCCCTCATCAATGAAATGTCCAGCAGCCTTCCCTTATCAATGAAATGTCCAGCAGCCTTCCCTCATCAATGAATGTCCAGCAGCCTTCCCTTATCATAAATTGTCCAGCAGCCTTCCCTCATCAATAAAATGTCCAGCAGCCTTCCCTTATCAATGAAATGTCCAGCAACCTTCCCTCATTAATAAAATCTCCAGCAGCCTTCCCTCATCAATGAAATGTCCAGCAGCCTTCCCTCATTAATAAAATCTCCAGCAGCCTCCCCTTTATTTGTTCTGAGGTCTAAACATTTTTGTTGACTTTTTGCTTAAGCCAAACCCAGTTTGATGTTGTGTTTATTGTATCTTTAGTTTTGCATATAAGCCTATGAGCACAGTGGGATTGTTTACTGTTCATTCACATCAGATAGTCACATATCAGAGTCATTGCAGACAGTAACAGTAGTTATCTAGAATATCTGGATACACTTTGGGTTGGAGTCATAATATTACATGACAGTCATTGCCCAGTATCATTGTAATGGCTCATAACCTACAGCTGCCGGGAGAAGCAATGTACCCTACAGACTGTGCGTCATCCGGGGGGTCGTAGAAGCCTGTCATTCATACTAATAGTGTACAGCCTCCTGATTGACAGACTCTGATATATGAGGCCTGTGACAGGCGTGGAGTGCTGTACATGATGAGCGATGAAGGAGCGCATTTTCTTATGTCCTGCACACACCGCTCCCATGACAATGTCATTCTGCACTATGGATGCGTTTATGGAGGAGAGCAATGGATCTGACCTTCACCGCTGATCTGTAGATATCTCCATCCCATAATGTATGAGTTATATATCATGAAAACCTGAATATGTAGATAGTGGCAAGATGATAGATATGAGATAGGTAGGTAGATAGATAGATAGATGATAGATAGATAGATGATAGATAGATAGATAGATAGATAGATAGATAGATAGATAGATAGATAGATATGAGATAGATAGATGGATAGATATGAGATAGATAGATATGAGATAGATAGATAGATAGATAGATATGAGATAGCCTCACGTGTTGTACTCCGGATAAACCAGAAGTCAGGTGCTTATTGACAGCGCTGGCCGAACATTCAACCACCGCTGTGAATAAGCCCCTCTGCGGCCACTGCGCGCGCCACATCGCATAGAGCCTGCAGTGATTGTGCAATACATGTGCTGCTGTCAGCGATTCTTACAGGTCCCTGACTGACAGGGGGTGAAGGGGGTGTGTCGGCCGGCCCCCTCGTGAATACGGCCGACTGCTAGGGAACTTGTAAGACGATCCGACCTCTTATTTGATAAGAGGTCGGATCGTTTAAAACCAAGTATAAAAACACGCATTTTATTAAAAATTCAATAAATATAAAGGGGCTGGGGACAGGATGAGGGGGAGCTAATTTGGTGGGGGTGTTTTTCCCAGGTGACAGGTCCTCTTTAAATATTACAAGAGCCATAAGAAGGGATTAATCATATTGGGGCACATTTACTTACCCTTCCCATTGCGATCCCCACTGTGCGTTGTCCGACGAGGATTCAGGTCTTCCGCAATTCACTAAGATCGTGCGCCCGAGATCCTGCATGTGTCGCTTCCCCGCGGAGGTCTGCCAGAGTTCACCTTCTTCTTCCTGGTGCAAGTGAGTGCTGATCTTGCGACACAATTTGCTTTTTAAATTCTGTGGTTTCTCCCAATCAGTTGGGTTGTCCGACATCCACGCCCACCACTGCATGCAAGCCGGCGCCGGTGCGCCACAATCCGATAGCCCAAAGAAACAAAAAGTGTTTTCTTACCATGAGATGGCACTTATATAGACATATTCGGGCAGATTTACCCGGTCCATTCGCGATCCAGCTGCACGTTCTCTGCGGTGGATTCGGGTCCGGCCAGGATTCACTAAGGTTGTTCCTCCGATGTCCACCAGGTGGCGCTGCTGCTATGCTGAAGTCTGCCGAATGCCCTGAAGTTCACCGGCCTATTCCTGGTGAAGGTAAGCGCGAGTCCCGCAACACTTTTTTTTATTAAATGCGGCGTTTTTTCCGAATCTGTCGGGTTTTTCGTTCGGCCAGGCCCCCGATTTTCGTTGCGTGCATGCCAACGCTGATGCGCCACAATCCGATCGCGTGCACCAAAATCCCGGGGCAATACAGGGAAATCGGCGCAAATAGGAAATATATCAGTAACAGCACATCCTGTGGTAAGGTCGAGTATTACACCTGAATAGTATCAATGAGACTCCATCAATGGGCAGCTCACGGTTACTAAGCTGAATGCATGATACATTGTGACAAAATTAGACTGTTACAAAGCAATTTCTTGAGGAAACTGGGTATCCATAATGTGATGTTTACCTGATGTTCCACCCCTGACAAATCGTGACTGTGTTATGTAAAATAGAAGATCAGCTCTTAGAGGGGACGTTTCCTCATTGACATTCAGATGTGCGGCTGATACGTATGTCGCACTCATAGAAGTAATGGATATTTTAATGGGGATTTTAACCATGTTCACTGCGGTATAATGTGTGAAATGAAGGTGATGAAGCTTCTGATAAAGAGGACGCTTAGACTCACACCTTGCAGTTTAAGAAGCTAACTGCTCAGAAAATGAGTGAGTGACAGCAAACGCCATTGACATTGTGATATCACTGTAGAGTCATTGACCTTCAGACATTGGGATTGTCCATGGGATGGGTCTACGCTCAAGCAATGCCAACGAAGAGGAGCCTCTGCCTTAAATGATGCTTCGTCTACTTAACGCTCGTAACACTTAAGGTAACCTGCCTGGAAAACAATGGTCCATAACTGACATGGCGGCATTAACAATTAAATTTATGGAGGGTGCACGGACTAAAATGACCCGGTGCAGCTCTTCTTAACGACATCTTCCCTTGGATCGTAGAAGTCGATGGATTTCAAAATCGAGAGTCTATGCTAAACAAGGTTAAGATGACTCCGAGACTGACTTCATTTTAATGTGCTCCGAAGAAATTAAAAACCTCCAGCGAACTCGATGAAATACAATCCACCCCGTAGAGCGGCCAGGACTAGTGGAGAGCTTTGTTAATCACGGGTTTGAAGCGCAATGTGCAAGGATAATACAGTAGTTGGGTGGAAAGACATTACAATAATTTCGGATTCCAAATATTCACGTTTATTCACCCAGAAGCAAAGGTTGCAGATGATTTAAGAGATTGGCGTGGTTAATAGTTTTTTGTTCGCATTCACAATAAAAGGAAGAATCAGGTTACTTTTTTGGTAGGTGGTGCCCCAAAATGAATAAAAATTAACCTCAATTATACTAAAAAGTGAATGTTCTTATAGGAAGGATAGCAGAATAATAAAGGACAATGGGGCTCATTTACTAAGGGTCCGAACGCCACACTTTCATCGGGTTTCCCGAATATTTCTGTTTTGGGCCGAATTGACCCGGGATTTTGGTGCACGTGAACGGATTTTGGCGCATAGGCGCCGTCTTGCACGCGACAGAAATGGGAGGGGGGGGTGACCGGAGTGACAGTGTGATTGACAGGTGTGACAGGTGTGGAGAAGCATTTTTAGTGTTGGACTGCAAAGCCCTCCATGTGTCCGTCGGACAACCCAACGGATTCGGACGAACCATGGAATTCAAAAAAGGATTTGTGTCGCAAGATCAAGCACTCACATGCACTGGGAAGAAGCAGGTGAACTTCCGCGGACCTCAGCACAGCTGCGACACATGCAGGAACTCAGACGCACGATGTTACTGAATCGCCCCGGACCCGAATCCTCCTCGGACAACGCACCGCGGGATCGCGACGGTACCAAGTAAGTAAATCTGCCCCAATGTGTTACTAAATCGAAATCTATCTGATCCTAAATCCAAATTATAAGGGGTTTTCCCAGAATCTCAACAACCTGAAGGGGGCCGGGGTGGGAGTAAAACATTTAATACACACTTACTCTTTTTTACTTCCCTATTTTTTTCAGATTGCTGGAAAACCACTTTAACGGAAATCAACCACTCAAAAAAAAAAAACCCTAGAAATAATCACCCCTGCTCCTCTTCATTTTTATCCCAGCGCTATCCATTGCTAGTCTTGACACGCCGGGATCACCTAGAAGAGAAACTTATAATTAGCAGCACGGAGCACAGGGGCAAGCTGTTCAGTGCTCCTGGCTGCTAATTATGCACGCTTCTCGCATGACATCACCTCGCTTTCCCATTTTCAGAGAATTTCAGAGGGAGTTGGCAGGGGTGTGCATAATTAGTAGCCAAGAGTCTTAGACTACTTGAGTATTTCTAGGTTTTTGGGGGTTTTTGGAGTGGTTGATTTACTTTAAGAAAGATTTGGTTACTTGGCACCACTAGAGGGAGCCCTGGAGCTTACTGAATACTGTTCATCCATTGATCATGAAATGAGGAAGCCCTGAAGCTTACTGAATACTATGCTATATAAAGCCCATCTATCAAGCTACGTGCCGGTGGACAGTCATTCTCCCCATAGGAAGGTCTCTGCATTATGAATCTGTTTACACTAGTGTCTTAGACACTATCTGAACTGGAACAGCAATGGTCCAATTATTGTTATGTTAGGGGCTACATGTTCGGCTATTATAGTACTCCATTACTTTACCTGTTTTATAGACTTAAATGGGGTTCTACCATTGCAGAATCGGAGATGAATGTCTGATTGTAGGTGGCGCTGCGTGTGGTAGATTGGGAGAACCAACCCAAAGATTTTCTCTTGTGCCTCAAAAATTACAGGTTAAAGGACAATCGGAAGGTGGAAGTTAGTAAAATAGGGCAGTTAAGGGGGAGCTTTTGGTCCCCCTATTCTGATGATTGCGTAAAACAGGATAAGCCCCTTTAAATTTTCATTTCATTGCTCCGGTTTTGTGTTTGTTTTGTGCTGTCTGAGTTTTCACAGCTCACAGTTTATTTAGGGGATATTACAGTAGGCAACTAGATGTCAGGCTTGATATTTATCGGAAATACCACGCATCCATCTTCCTGCAATGTATATTGATGAATGACGACCGATACATAATGGATGCTTCCAATCAGGAACATTCAGAGCAATTAATAACTACAGCATTTACATCTATTTAGATTTACTTTCTTAAAGACTCTGGCATAATGCAATCTCTCAGGAAGGAATATTTTTCGTTGGGCCAATTGTTTTGAATTTTCCTTTCTTCTTTATCAGCCCCGTGTCGTTGTGTTTCACAATGGGGCCATTTCCACCCATCTTAAATGCTATAACATTTTTACATCTCAATGACATTAGGACAGCTCATTTACAGGAGGATCTGGCCCAACAGACACCTAAACTGCTATGTTTTATGCTATAGGAACTGGTATACTCCATATAACAGTCCAGCTGATATAGGGGATCTCAATCACAACATGTCTTACGGGTGTTGTTTTTGGGACTCTCAATTAGTCTCATTATGTGTAAGAGAGGTAACAAAATCAGTGGTGGTTTTTCACTTAGTCCCTGCAACAAGTTTTTGGGACTGGAAGAATTCTCTATACTAGTGTGAGTCAATTTTAGACTAGAACTGGCAGGGGTGTCGGAACACATATACTTGCCTTCAACAATGCCCCTGTCGTTCTACATCACTTCCCTTCAGTGGTGTGCCCCTGTTTGTAGAGGCAGGGCACACCACTATCGCACGAAGGACACACTATGAAATTCAGTGCCGTGGCCGCGACCGGAAGTTTTTGAGTCAGCGTGCCCTGCCTCTGTAGAGCAAAGGAACGGCACTGATAGGACATGGCACAAGACAACGGGAGCAACGGCAGAGCTCTTATTTTTTTCTCCCCCTTCCCTCAGGTGGTTACATTTTTTTATTAAACCCAGACAACGCCGTTCATATTTCAACCCAATCCAAATCCAACAATCAAAACAAGCACTGGCAAGTGGGTAGAGTGACACAAAACCATGAATAATGTAAATATTGGATATTTACATAGGAATATTCTATTCTTATCACTGTGCTCTTGTTTTAAGTACTGTATGTATTAGTCTCCGTGCCGGCTGGGCAAACAAACATAATCACATACTTATTTATGAAGCCGCCAAGTGAACCTTTTTTTGGGTGAGAGATAAACAGAAAATGTTCAAGACAGCAGGAAATGGCATGGAAAGCCTCGCTTATTTTTGTTGTCTTTGTTTTCATCTACAGCATTGGCTTTTTCCTATATTTACTGAAATCAACAGTTTTTGCCCTAGTGAAACCTTTTGTTCTTACCTCAGAAGAAGATTTTTGCTCTTCGGAGACCATTTTTTTGTATCTATGACACCAGACACTGTAAACTTAGCAATTTAGCTGATTAAACCCGAATAGCGAATAAATTCAGGGTTACAAGCCGCTGATGTCACGGATGCTGTCAAATGTGAGAAAACAATTAACCTTAGCAAAGTGCAATGTGCAAAGCCAGGAGACCCAGGGCGGAATGATTGCAATTTGGCGTCTTGTCTGGATCTAGAAAATAGTGGTCAACTCTCTCAAAAATCCCTCGGATTCGAAATGATGACTTCCGTTGAGGTAGACCACTTTTAGAAGTTTAGATGATCAGCAAAGCCAGGAGTGGTTAAATAATTGTATAGGCCTCCTTATCATCTTGTGTTAGGAGCTGGGCAAGCAAGAAAGTCTCTGAATCTGAACACCTTTATCAAGAACCAATCTTTGATGGGCCGTGCACATCTAAAATGGAAAGAATAGTGTAGTATAGGTCATTATTAGGTCAGTATTTCACGAATTGGACAATTGTGCATCAGTAACAAATTCATAGCTACCCAAAGACTTGTGGGGTGCAGGTCTTACATGTAGTGGTAAGGACATCACAAATGTGATCCAAGGAAGGACAATCCAGGACCAGATTTATGGATGCCCAAGGGCTTTTTGGATGCATGTCTTAATCTATGTGGTTAGTACCTTTCAACTAGAGATGCGGTCACAGTGTCAGGGCTGAAAACGGTTAACTGATATACATGTAGAAAAAAATTGAATCAATGAGAGGGTCCAACATCTTCTGGAGTGTAGGTCTTAAGGACACAGTGAAAAGTATTCTCCAAAAGTGGTCAAAGGAAGGACAAACAGAGATACTGTCCAGGTTCTTCGTAGATATAGGTCTTACCTGGAGTGGTTATTACCCTCCATAAGTCATCCAAACATAGCAAAGACAGTATTATGACTGCCCCTGGTTCATTGATGGTCAGCAAAGGCTGAATCAGAGACAGAGTCCAAGGTCTACAATTGTAGGTCTTACATACAGTGAAGTAGCTCCAAAAGTGATCCAGGAAATTATAACTTACGACAGGGTTGTGCCTAGGTTTAAGGATGGGCTTCTATGAGCCAGACGACATAGTGGAGAAAATGGGGAAAGTGTTCCTGCCATTTTTGAGCCATAAGGCATAGTACAGTTGTCGCAAAGTAATAGTAGCTTGTGTAGTTCCTCTTATGGTTAGATATGTTGGCTTGTATTAGTGGAATTCTGTCAAATCCAACAGTGGTAGCATCTCCATGGAGACTGTTGGGATTTCTTGAGATATTCTTATATGCTGCTATACTTTGTATCTAGAGTTGGGCAATTAGCCTCCATTAGACCATTATCTTTAATTGAAACTACTATATAATGCTACATGGTGCAAAATATATTGACTCTCTTCAGATAGGGGGTCAGTTGAATTACCCACATCTGATTGTCTTCAATGCATATCATGCTTTTTGCTGAACACCTTTAATCTTCTTAGATTTGACGGTTCTTCTTTGATGTGTTTTTGATCCATCAAATCCTGCAGAAATCAATTGAACTTTTTGCTTTGTTCGTTTGTGAACAAGCAAAAAAATGGTGCAGGCATAATGGAATAAACATCTTAAGAATAATAGATTGTTCATGGAATCTAAGGAGAACTAGAATTAAAGGAAACCGACCACCACGGATCTACCTATTAAGGTAGATTGGGTGGTAGTTGCCTCTATTGTGTGTGAGGATAGCCCTTTTAAGGGCTAATCCTCATGTCCCCTGTATCTTTTTAAAACTTTTGTTGCCCTAATATGCTAATTTTCTAAAGAGGCCACTGGGGCGTGGATTAGCCAGAGCTGAGGGTATATGGCGTGGCTACTCCACACCCCAGTAACATCTTTGATGCTCCTCATGTTACAGGGGACATGAGGATTAGCCCTTAAAAGGGCCATCCTCACGTACAATAGAGGCACCTACCACCCGATCTACGTTAATAGGTAGATCCATGGTGGTAGGTTTCTTTAAAGGATCTAGATGCAGGAATATTATGTTCACTTTTTGAAGTGGAGTTACAATATATTACTTTATTAATTTCCCCATGGGGAAAATTGTTTTGTACAAACAGTCCGAGCATGAAAAGACGTGTCAGACTACTATATAACTTGGGTGGGTTGTAGGGTAAGGGTCAGACTGGTGGGTTATGGTGGTTGACTGGTCACGGATCTTTTGGTAGTGATTGGCTAATTAAACAGAACAATTGATTTAGGGATAAAGGAATTATGAAACATATATGTCTGACAATTCATCTGGCGGTATACCATAACAACAATATATGCATGTGCTAGGAACAAGATAATCTCACGATTAAGATACCATGACACTTTCATGGAACTTTAACCTGGGTGATGTATAAGGGAGTGAGCAGAAATGGAAAGCTCTGCAAAGTGACTCTATTCAAAGACAATAAAATCTATTCTGCAATTGTCTAATTCACCTTCCTTCTCTTGTCCCAAAATGGCCACTGTCTTCTTCAAGTCATAGACTGAAATGGGACATAAAAGTGGACATGCTGGTGACTTATAGGCAACTTCCCTGAAGAAGGTAGTGACAACGTAGAGACAGAGTTACTTTAACTTCGTCACCTATAGTTATCAGCTACTGAAAGATGAGGCAACTCTAAGCGATGGATTTGAGAAAAAAATCCATTTTTGATCCATTTTTAAAGGGATTGGCCACTTTTCAATAGACCTCTTCCAATAGACATGTCTCTGCATGTATATCTGCTTGTGTCTAAGCCACCTTTGTGATCTTTAGCCTTTCCCTGCTCTTATCATGCTGCCCTTTGCATATATACACAGCTTTGTCTCTATGACTGCTCCAACCTGTCCTTGCGTCACCAGCTATATCTCTCTTTTCACTGCTCGTCTCACTGACAGACACAGGGAGAGGGAAGTGGGGGGAGCAAGATAATCTCCTGCCGCAGCTCCTCCTATTCATCAGTTCTCAGGCATGTAATCAAATACATGTAATCAAAAACGTATGAAGCGTTTACAGGCAGTGCTAAAGTAAGTTGCAGGTCTGCTGAGACACTTGTTGAAATCTCAGGAATTAGTATTAAGACAGTAAAGGCACATGGGTAACTTATGCAAAAGAGTGGCCAATACCATTAACTTCAAAAGGGAATCAAAATGCTTACACGAACATTGCCTAATTATTGTTGATGCAAATTTACCTAACTGTCCATAATTGCAACTGTTCCAGTTGCAATACTAAAAGAATTATAAAATTAAAAATAGAACTGCATTTTATTAATTTGATTTTAGAAAATCAAAGACTATCATTGAAGTTTTTGTGCTGACCCTAACGATTTATGCAAAAAATAAAATTTCGAAATTTTTTTACAAAAATGTACCAACCAGCCTGAAGCTCCCGTGGTGTCGTGGCACAGCTGTTCTCCATCCTGTCGAGCTTTGCCTCACTACAGTTCATTTGAGCTTTTCTTCTCACATTTGATATTTTTGTACCAGCGAGTCTTCAAATTGTAAAGAAATGCTGTATTGTGAAACCCGTGTCCTTAAATGAATATTCTAATTTCCCTTAGGCACTTCCTAACCAGTTTTGCAGTCTGAGACATTTGTCATGGTTCACCGAAATTGTTAGTACAGCAAAGAAAAACTGTTAGTTTCTATTATTCCAAATGTGGAGGAATGAACTTCTTTCATAGCGATCTCTCCTAGATTTATATCTACTGATATGCCAACACCTTTGTATCCTGCTAGTGTTACATGGATTTTTTTTTCTCTAAGTTTGGCCAATGGAATATCTACTTCATCGCTGCTCTATATTGTGGGGGCTCCATGACTATGCTGGAGCCAAAGGTTCGAATCCAACTAGGTCAACAAAGAGAATGTTCTCCTCATTGAGTTGGCGTAGAGGGTTGTGCTGCACTATAAAGGTTTACATATAGTTTTACTTTAGTCCTGAGATGTTGGAAATAGTTCTGGAAGTTTACTGTTAATAGCCTAAGATTCTAGTAGTTTATACTCAGTAATAGAACATTTGGTGGAGATCTAGCCTTAATCATGGGCTTTGAATCTCCTTTGTATTGGCCATGTTCAGGAGACATAAAATGTGCTCAGATGTTTTTTCACCCCCATGGAATTTAAGTAGAGAGATCTGTGCGTGTGCAACCACGTCACCACTCGCACAGGGACCCCCATTCCAATTATGGGACCTATGTCTTTTATTCATATAATTGGAAATTGTATTGGTGGGTTATGTACATTTTTGTTTTCGAATGGACCTTGGTGTTAAAGTCTTACTTGGATGGTTTCCAGTTCAGTGGTACATAGACAGATAGTTTTAGTAGAATGACCATTCTTTTGGACAGCGTGGTAGGGTTGCCTTGATTATGTCACGGGTGGTCCCTCAACCTGAGATATGGTCGCAGGCTCATCCGTGCGCCTCCATGTGCCCCTGCTCTGCGCCACAGCTACTCACCCATCCGCTCCTAGGACACGCACACGCTACAGAATCCTATTTAGCCCAGCTTCTCCCAGCACACCCTACTTAGTGCTTATGTATTGAGAAAGCTGTTTCCTCTACCTCGTGCTTGTTATTGGATTCCTCGTTGTGACCCTGGACCTGACCCTGACTTTGCTCCTTCTCTGCCAGTCCCGGACCTCGAGACTGCCTAGAGTTTCTGTACCTTGACCTTGGCTGCCACCGCGGACAAGTCATGTCTATGGAACAACCTGGTGGCACCACGTCGCGGCAAGACCATCCTGCTTTGTGGTGGGCTCTGGTGAAGACTGGGTGCCACTTAGATTCCGGTCCCAGGTGTAGGCTTGTGTCATGGTCCAGGGGGTTCACTTCCCGAGAAGACTGACAGATATTTATTGATAGTGTTATTGCACATCTGAAGGCCTCAGATATTAGAACTTTAATATTTAATCAAGCCACAAAAATTCCCAATGTTTTGGAATCCAAACCATTTTTTAAGGAATCCAATTAACTCTATTCTGATCTCTTTACATTATATTGGATTCCCCATGGAAAGGTAGTATTTTTGATTGGAGGAGGAAGACTAGTTTTTCCATCAAAAATATAGAAAACCTTGATAAAGGGGCAAAGATGTAATGTGGACGATGTTAATGGAAAATGACTGTAGGATAATGATACATTTTCATGTTTTTGATCACATTTTTAAAGTACCTTCTCTCCTTTATAGGTTTTATCCATGTATGGTTCACAACTAGTTTTTGCTTTAAAAATTGCATAAAAAACTCAAACATACGGCCTTACCCTCCAGCTTCCTTGTGCATCGATAATATTGTACTTCATCTGACTCCAGCTGTACTGTAACATAACACTCGCTTAGTCTTACCCACTAAACAGTAAACCCTCCCAAGTGATCGCTGCTGTTTTATTGTACCTTTATGTCCGTAGGGATTTGTATTCTTCAGCATGACAGTGCACATGTATTTATATATGTTTATTTTATATGACTTCTGGGTATGAAGCACTCAAACAATTAAGATGTCTACAAGGAATACAGAACAAACAACGATCCTTGAGACGTTCTGTGAAATGAATACAATCTTCTTTGCAGCAGTTTTGAACAATCCCTTTACCAGATAGTTTATAAAATTTTAGGGCTTTTGTATCATTTTCTGTATCCAGCTCCTATGCAGACTGACGTACTGGAAATACAAACAGACATACTTTGTATGAAGCCAGTCATTGCCTACAACATACCTATTGCTGTACTATAAGTTATTATATATTGTATATAAGCCATAACAATACAATACGTCCATATGTTGTTACAAGGTGGTGCCCTTAAAAGGGACAATAATCCATGAGGACCAGACTAAAGTAAGCAGCTTCTAGTGCTAGAACAGTCCCAGCAGTGTTACACTGGTAGTGTTATCAGAAACTTCCAATAATGCTAGAAGACACTGCCACGATGTACACTAGAAACACCAGACCGCCCTCAAAGCAGTCCGGCGTATTCATGAGGGGGGCGTTCCGAGGCGCTGCCTCTTCCCTGGACCGCCCTGCCCACTCCATAGGCCGGCGGTGACCGCCGAGCATCATGGGATAGTCACCACCCCTAAACCCGCCCCCTCATAAATACACCAGACCACTTTGAGAGCGGTATGGCGTTTCTAGTGTACAACAGGAGGTTTCCGATAACGCTAGCAGTGTAACACTACTGTGTCCTGTCCGTTTTAGCACTAGGAGCTGCATACTTTAGTAAGCAGGTCCTAGTGCCTTTTTTAAGAGTGACAGGTCCTCTTTAATTAATGTACCCTGCATGTGTCCTTAATCCTAACCAGCATGGACACATTTTATAGTGTGTTAATATTTCTTTAACATTTTGAAGATCTGAATTAATTTTTGCATGTTTTCTCTTTTTTCCAAATTTGCTGCCCCCATCACCTCTTAAAGGTAAGTCATATATTATATTTTGTTTGTGAACATGAAACTGTTTCTATTTAATTCTTTTTTTCGTTGGTAGAAGCTCATACTGATCCTCTTGTATTGTGAGAAGCCTGAGAAGGTTTTTTTTTTCATGTCTGCGATACCCATGTATACAATTTGTTGTCCAGAGTTCTTCCATAGGGCAGAAGACCTCCATGGCAAGTCACAATAATCTATGAACTTTGATACATGAGGAACCCAAATGGACCCCTATATCAACAATTCTATGCATATAATTTACACTTAGAAAAACTTACATGGTTTGTGCAATGTCCAATTTTCAGATAACACCACAAATAGAAAACTGGGACTACCTTGATTATACCAATTAGACTGTCAGTGCTTCTAAAATATTGCCAGTGCTCAGCTTTGAAACCCAAGGGTCTTCTAACCTATGGCCTTAGACGGCTGTTCTCATTAGATTGGACAAATTTATTTAATGTGATGGTAAGTCATAAAGGAGCAAAATGAGAGGTTAAGCTGAGGAGGCCTCCTTGGTCTTCAAGGTGGTGAATGTTCTTTGGCCTACAGATAATCCAGCCCTACATACTATACTCTACCAGTTCGTTTATACACTCAACTGCAGGATAAGATTGGCGCCACACTCTTCTATCCTTGGCAGACCTGAGAGTCTTTCATGCCAAGATCACTATGCAGTGGTAGGAGGAGGAGGGAAAGGCTCAATCAATTAGGAACATTTATATTTTCCCTTAAACAGCTAATAAGATCATAGCGCTTTCTCGGTGGGTGTTTGTCGATCAGAGTGAAGACTTTAACTGAACTTTTTTATTATTTTTATTGTTTCTAGTGGAGGTCTAGTCATAAATTTATGATGAGTTATTGACTTTAGTACCATGAGCTCATTCATTGCACATATTACACATCTCCTGATGTCTGTTCTTGTATTTTCCATCAAAAACACGTTTTTTCACATTCTTTCCTAGATCTCTCTGTTGTCTCTCTAATTCCTTCTTAATATCTTGGAATTGCCCACTGGGCATTACCAGCTTGGGGTATGTCCCTACACAATCTGACATGGTCCTATCATTGCCTGAAACTATATTTCGTACATCTGATGAAGAATACAAGGATGTTAGAGAGCTACCATTCTGGTGGTTCCTTTGTTGAGTTCCTGCAGTGGTGGGTTTTAAAAGTCAGTTTGTATTCTTGATCTTGTGTCATACATGCTAGCGTATGCTTTGAGGCTTGTCGTTTGATGCAGAAGAGTACTACATCGATGTTCACGTTGTACTTGAATGATACATTTATGATAAATAATAAAGATTGGTAGTTCCCTCTATGGCATTAATTGCCAAGACTAGAAGTAGTGCGTTCAAGGGTTCGTGCCATAAACAACATTTACGTTGTTTTTTGAAATGCATTCAAACCAAAGCTCAACCCCTGGGACTACACAGAGGATTCTGTCAGGGTGCAAGGTAATTTAATAACACACAATTATATTGTAAAGCAAATGCTTTGAGAAGGCAGATCGCCATATTCGCAATGCAGCTGTAATGGGCTTCTGCAACCTGTCGTTAGCGAAAATGAGGTCCCTGTGACAGGTTCCCTTTAATTGCTGCACATCTCCCCAATTTCGAGAACATGTGCCCTATGACCTGTCTTTCACAGTTGAATAAAGTAGTGATAGTCCATATCATTTGCGATTTCATCCTACTATTTGGGAGGAAAATATAGCACTTAGCTATCTGCAGTAGAGCCATGGAGTAGAATGGAACCTCGATAAGGACACGGGACATCCATTCTTGTGGTCAATTTCCTTGGTGAAGTTCTCAGTAGTCTGGAGCAGTCCAGCTTTTCTTAGTGACCCGGATCATTTGGCTGAGCTTACTAAAATGATTTGACTCTTCTGGCTCCTGAATGGCTTCGTTGACTAAAAAGAGCCAGCTCTTTGTGCCGGCTCAGTCACAAATGACCCATCAGTAGTGATGATCCTGTTGATACAGAATAATCACAATTAAGGCTATAACCCTTTGTGGTTACAGTCATTCAAAAAAAGTAAAAATGTATTCGCATAAAAGTCAATAAACTTGAATTTTAGAGGGACAAATTTTGCAAGACAGTAGAACTCCGTGACTTGTGTATTGAATCTATAATATCATCCACGCCGCTCATCCTCACGCTTCTCCCTCCTATAAACTGTCTACACTTTTTAAATGAAAAGAAAATTTCACGCTGTTTCTGTTGTGACTCCTAGAAAGATTGTTTTTCTTGACGAGATAGATTTAGCCCCCCCGATCGATTTTCAGACATCTATAGTCAACTGCTGTCAGGTCTCCGCAATAGAATTCACGGCTTCTAAGCAGTACATAGCCTTGTCTTAATGGAAAGGTTACGCTGCTTTTGAGTCAAGCATAACATTATTAAATAGATTAACATTCTGCTTTGCAACACGTTCAGTCCCATTTTTGAAAATTTTCATTATAATTGCACATAAAACTCATAATAGGATTATAAAATGGGGTAATTTGATTAAAGGGTGTTTTTATAAAGGCCAACAGTGTTGAAATTCACATTTTGTTTAAATAATCTTTCTGGTGGAACTGCTTTTCTTTGACGGGAATGTAGGAAGCCTTCCCGGGAGAATAGGGTCTGCATTGCATCGCGCCTCTGCTGGACGGCTTCAACTAAAAGACTGAAGATTGTTGTTAGTGGAGGAGTTATAAGGGATGGAGAAGTGAGGTCCACATCTTTAGGTGACCATGTACATCGGAATTACGGTGCAGTTGATTGGCTGAATCAATGATTTCGGCTGAAAAGTTCCACTTTGATCGTTCGGCATCTATCGGGGAAACAAAGGGTGGACATATTGAACTTCAACATGTCCAATCGGGGATGCATATAGCAAATTATATACAGTGCCTCGTAATATAGTTCTATACATCACCATGTTATTGAAATTACATACAGGGTCACCCACAATTCTTTATACAGCACCCCCAAGGGCTCTTACACATGTGTCCATAAAAGGTATCGGTTCCCTCCAGTGCGGGAGAGATATGCCTGAAGGAAACTGATGCCAGAATCCCATAGTTTTTTATGGGATCAATTCTATCACAGGCTGCATCAGGTACTATACAGCAACATAACTAGGCAGAAGCTGGATCAAAGCATGCTACATGTAGAGTTTTTGGATCCAGCTTTAAGATCAGTATTCCATTTGGATAAAAGACAGGGATGAAGATACTATTGATTATTTTTTGCTTATACCAACCTGCCAAAAGTTTTTTGGAAGGTCCATGCTTTTGATGGGCCTCATATCAGTCATGTGATCATGCAATGAACTGACACAGACTATAGTAAATGTGGCTGGCTAGGGCGTTCACAACCCTGCTCATCCCTTGTCTGCCCTGTTCTCTGCCCTGGCACGCCCAAAGTGGCTTGCAGGGCAGAAAAATCTCTAAGCTTGCTGAGATGTGGAGTTTTATATGCCTTTTATGCTGGAGGAGTCATAGTAAATCTCCCCCAATGACTTATCATGTATGGTAATAGAGCAATAAATCATTAATAGTCCAAATGGCAACTGTATGTAATTTAGTTTCCATGCTGCCACCCTAGTCAAGATCCTAACTAGTGACAGTTATTGGCAGGATAAGTAATGGATGCCATCACACCAAGTGTAATAAAGAGGCCACCTACGTCCAGATGGTGGACAAGGAAACAAGATCTTCTCTAGTTTAGTCTTTATGGACCATAGGTATCATATTACTATGTTCAATTACAAGATTGTAATGTTGGATTAGATGGCCATGGGCAAAAAGTTGAAGGGTAAGATATAGTTTGAGAACAAGTTGGATATTGATCAATGGCAACAACCCGATCATTTTTTGTATACAGTGTATTCCCATACTTTACAAAGACGATACATTGAGCAGGTGTAAGGTAATAGCCAGATGCTCCTGATTTATGGGCGGCCATTAACCAGGTTTAATATGGGCCAGTTAAGTATTTCATTAGTGCAGTAAATGTTTCCATGGTGCAGCTGTCTAGGGCAGATTACTGATTTACTATTATGGTCTTTAAATCTAAAAACATTTTGATTGTGTCTTAAAGTCAAAGTGGAATGTGCAGTCCAATGATAAGCCACCGTTATAATATGGCCACATAATGTGCATTTTATGTTCCTTCGGGAAACTGATTCTTCCCATTATAGATTGGGTTGGGGCGACTTAATGTGGGCTAGATTTATGCATAGTGGCCAGTTGCTTGATATACTTTTATTATGGGAGCTCATCCTTGTAGTAGGTTCCCATTCTGGCTATAATCGTGCAGATTTACGGTGAGAAACCCTAGTTAGATGTCCATATGTCTTTATAGTGAAGAGGATTTCCTGATTTTCCTGATTCTTTTATTATTATTAAGGGAGTTTTCCTTCCATAAAATGTAAAGGGATTGTCTCAATCACCTCCATGGTCCTTGACCACTATTATGCCAGCTTTGCTCTTTGATTTCTGACCCATCTCAACAGACAGGAAATATTGATCATCTAATAATCAACCAAGGATCAGCCACACCCATGACCCACCTTATCCAGTAAACTTCTATTTGTTGCGAGGGACAAAAGAGCAGTGAACTCAGACAGTGGCAGAATTAGATCGGTGAAAGATCGGTGAGGTGAGGAGTTTTGGACACACTGGGGCACATTTACTTACCCCATCCCTGGAGTTCCCCGAAAGTGCATTGTCCGATTACAATGCATTGTGCATGGATTCACCAAAGGATGGGAGGTGTACAAGTAGCCGTGGCCACTTGGGGGTAGGAGGCGTTGATGACATTTACATTTATTACATTAGATGCCTAAATCATTTGGGAAAATGTCTTCTTTGTAATTCAGGAATATCATTGGTGCAGTAAAGTTTTGTGTTTAGATTTAATATTTATGAAAAATGCGGAATATTTTCATTAGGCTTCCTGACATTTGCACAGTTCCGAAGCTTTTCCCATTCAAATAAGCTGAAATGTCCGCCGAACGTGGCAAAATATTCGGAATACACCAGATTCTCTCCCAAGGCGGCAATATATTGACCTTTCAAAAAGAATATGGCCAGTAAAAGCTTAGGTGCTATCTGTGCTGGAATAGAAAACATTTTTCTATTACATTTGGTTGTCGTAATTGTTTGGCTGAAATATTTGGTAATGTGTGAAGGCTCTTTGACATAAACAATAGCAACCTTCTGTATAGATGGCTCTTAAGATACATTTTCAAAGGAACCATTGTTCATAAGACTCGAGCTTGGTCTACACAAGGTTATCCAGTGCCTACATGATCTACAAGAAATTGAAACCCTCTACATTAAGTGTTGATACCTTGTGTCCTATTCTCCATTGGCTTTTAACGGTCTGCATGAAGTTATACAGTAATTTCTAACTCTTTCCATAGTCTTTTCTTATCTTCTTCCCTCCACAACCATGATTATCCCGTTTTCTCACATTTATTGCAATGCTGGTAAAACTGTAGACAATAGAAAGCATTGATCCAGGTACTGTAAGCATTGTGCCACTATTTTGGTAAACAGGGGTGGTAATAAATCTGACTTCACCCCCTAGATTGGAATATTTTACTACTATTACTAATGGTATTGCTAATTTTTATTATTATAGCTGTATATACTGATCAATTCACAAAGGGACAGTGTTTGACTAAAGAATGGGGCCGGAAGGGTCGGAAGGGGAATTTTGCCCAAAAGGTTGAATTGTCCACAGTAGGTCAGATGTTCCGTTTACATTTTCCACAAGTAATAAACAGATTACATTATTACTACCCAAAACCCAGTGATTTAGGAGATACCAGATGACCATCTGATATGTTTAGTGCCTCACAACTTCACCAATGAGAGATAAAAACAGTACCGTTTGACCACAACTTGATCTGGTGACCATATACTTTTGAGCTTTTGAGAAATAATGTGCACGGACACCACTACGTAATTGTCTGCTTTTGTATCCCTAAGGGGAATTCTATGTATTGTGAGACACTGAAGGGGTTAACTGTGGATGGGCGGTATGTTCCCCCTAGGTTTTCATACTATGCAAGGCCTAAGTGCTGAGGTTGTGTTGTTCAGCACCTTGGACACAGGTGATGGGAGCAGCCTAATCAGGCTGCATAAAGCTGCTGTGCAGAGCTGAGAGCGTGGTCTCTCTGAAAGGAGGCTGGAGAGCACACAGCCCTGACCTCTGTGCCTGGAGCAGCAATTTATATATAAACCGCTTACCTATATTGCTATCCGGCCCTTCCCCTCTTCACCATCACTCACTTCACATAATGGGCCCCCTATTAACTTTATGTGCGCTGGACCCCCTACACGACCTCATATCACGATAGAAGTTCATAATGAGTAATTGTTTTTCTTTCTCTCTTTCAAAAATTTTTTTTCACAGTATACACCAAGCCGCAAATCGATGGTCTTACACTGATTATCTAACAATTCACTTCACTTAATTTTCATCACTTCAGGATCTTGGACCGGTGATCAACTTAACTCTGCTTCCAGCTTAACCTTCCAGCCAAGGACTTATTGGGAACAACTATTCCCTGATTTGAAAACAGTACCGTTTTCTCCCTTTTCATTGTGTACTTTATCAACTAGCACTCTCTCTTTGTGAACCATGCTTTAATTTACTTCCATTGTTATTGTATTATAACCTTGACCAGATATAAGATTAAAATGTATAATTATTTATTTTTGTACACACACCTTACTTAAGTGTTGTATGCTATTTTATCTATTACCATTAATTTTTAGGGGGAGGATTGGCCTTTTGTGCCCCGCGCTGCTTAAGTGTTAGCTCAGAACCATAATGCCACACTCATATGAACAGTTCTTCGTGTAAATATCATACTACTCAGATTTATTGTTTAGTACTACCATATGTATATATATTCTTTTCAGTACTTTTTAGCACTTAGCACTATTCACTTTATACCCATTGTATATTTTGGGCTAAAAATTGTTTATTAAAACAATATTAGCGTCACAACTATAAGAACAAAGATAGAACATTGCAATGACATAGCAATGAACTTTGACCTCACCCAGGTACTCACCATGCTTTGCACTTTATATTATTACTTAAAAGCACTAGTCACTTTAATATGCAACTTTATCGTCTCTTAGATCATATTTCAGATTTAAACATCCAGATTATACCATGGGATAACGAAATATGGTTAGTCCTTATAACATCTTATAGTTTTACTACATTATTCTGAGATTTCGTGCTGATGAGTTCACAACAGCATTTCGCCGATATCATATATTTTATATCATTTTCTGAGATTTCGAGATCTTGTGCTCATGTATTTGTTGCAGTACTTCGCCGATACCAAGTATCTATTTAAGGTCTCGATATCTGCTCTTCTTGGCATAGCACTTTTTTCATCTTGTAGTTGCAGTATTTATTGGAACCATGTAGCACTGACCTCTTTTAGGAGGTGTAGTTGATCATGATGTATTTCTTAGGTCGGCGAAATGCAGTTTGTGCCTCTTCTCTGGTGACACGCAGCCTGCGTCCCAGTCACCAAGCAACCAGCAATCGTCATTATAAGTCCGGCAATAGCGACACTTTACGCATGCGCCAAAATTGGGATCCAGTCGCTACGGCAACCAGAACTCTCCTATGTATTTCCGACGCACGCGACATATTACTGTGTCCTAGTTACTAAGCAACCAACAATCGTCATTATAAGTCCGGCATTAGCGACACATTACGCATGCGCCAAAATTGGAATTCAGTCGCTACGGCAAACCAGCACCTTCTTACATATTTCCGGCGCACGCGACATACTACTGCGCATGCGCCAAATACCAAAACCGGAAATGCACGCTGAGCAGTTGCGGGCATAAAAGGCTGGCCTCCCCCGCCATACACTCACTCCTGATGAAGCCTACCTGATAGGCGACACGCGTCGGGTCTTTCCCTGCAGACGTAGGTTGGGTTTTTTGACTTATTGGGGCACATTTACTTACCCGGCCCATTCGCGATCCAGCGGCGCGTTCTCTGCACAGTATTCGGGTCCGGCTGGGATTTAAGATGGTAGTTCCTCCGCCGTCCACCAGGTGGCGCTGCAGCGCCGAAAATAATCTTAACGCCCCGGAATGCACCATCCCATAGAAGGTGAAGGTGAGCGCTCCCCAAGCGACACATTTTCGGATTTTAAATGCGGCGGTTTTTCCGAATACGTCGGGTTTTCGTTCGGCCACGCCCCCCTATTTCTGTCGCGCGCATGCCGGCCCCGATGCGCCACAATCCGATCGCGTGCGCCAAAAACCCGGGGCAATTCATGTACAAGCGGCGCAAATCGGAAATATTCGGGTAACACGTCGGGAAAACGCGAATCGGGCCCTTAGTAAATGACCCCCATTGTGTTTTCACCTTACTATGTGCTATATTATGTCTTATATTGCTTACTTACCAGCATCTTGATATTTTGTCTAGCAAACTCTATGGAGACCAATATAACAGTTTCACATTTACTCTCATATTGACTATCGGTCATCCTTGTCGGGACTTTATTGTAAACATTAGTTATTTCTGGTCTCTCTGTAAATATAAGTTTTATATCATAAATATCACCAATGTATGCACATAAGTATTCACATATCTTTTTATAACCCCCATACTACTGTCTGATTGTCACTGTGTCATGCCCGCTTTAGGGCTTTTTAATGGTTTTTAACTTTGTTTATGTGTTTGTCATACAATAAAAGTATCATTTTGTTGAATCCACACATATGCATCCTCTTTTCTTTCCCTTTCCTAATTCCTATGACTTATTGGATGCAGACAAATGTTTGATTTTGACCCCACTAAGATATGATACATTAATCCCTGAAAATGGTGAATAGTCAGTCGAAAGTGCGATCCACAACCCTTAGTAGTTGAGCCCCATGGTGTTCATATTGTGCTTACGTAAAGACGTAAATATTGAGTTTAAATTGTATTTATGCCAATGTGGTTTAGATCAACGCAATGTTAACTCTATGTAAATGCAGCTTGTTGATGCAGCTTTACATTGTATCCATATAGTGTTTACATAAATGCTATGGAAATACGTTGCACTTTCATAAATGTGGTGTAAACATCACATTCGAATGGTTTACATCGGCATGAGGTGAATGTGACATAAACACAATGTAAAAGCATCATGTGAACACAACCTAACATTGCTTTCACATAGCATTTACGTAAATTTGGAGTAAACATTTTGACGCCCAGTCGAATGGAGGTTCTCCTACTCAAATGCACATTTTATATGATGCGGAAGGCAGGAGTGCTGTGTATTTTATCCATATAAATACAATACTTTGATGTTGCACAAAATGCCCAAATTATCAAAATTAGAGATGAGAAAATTATTCAACATTAAAATTGCTAAAGCTTTGCAGAAGATTTCAATAGATTTGTTTCAGGCCAGAATTGAATCGTTGCGAACCAATGTTGGGGAATTGGTATATAACCCCTTTTAGTCCTTTAAAACATTGATTTCAATCATAAAAAATCAGAAAACACATTGGGGCACATTTACTTACCCGGTCCAGTCACAATCCAGCGGCACGTTCTCCGAAGAGGATTCGGGTATGCCGGAATTCACTAAGGTCGTGCGCCCAATATCCACCAGGTGTCGCTGCTGCGCCGAGGTCCGCTGGAGTTCACCTGCTTCTTCCCGGTGCATGTAAGTACTGATCTTGCAACATAATTTTTTAAAATTTAGAATTTTTTTTCCGAATCCGTCGGGTTGTTCGTCGGAGCCGGAACCGATACACCAAAATCCGATCGCGTGTGCCAAAATGCCAGGGCAATTCAGCGCAAATCGGAAATCGTCGGTAAACCCAAAGAAAGTGCGCAATTCGGACCCTTAGTAAATGAGCCCCATTGTTTTTGATTTGTACCCAATCTCTATTAGCAATAAAATGTCCATCTCATAAAATACAAGCCCTGTCAAAAAAAAAAAAAAAATCTTTGACTTTTGCAATCTCTATAGGGCCTGTAGTGCCATTGATTTCTATTGTGCACCTTCTCTATATGGTGCATGCACCACAGCTTGAATGTGCCAGCCATCTCCAATGCAGATGCTCTTATTCCTACCCATTTTTGCGGCACATCCGGTCATTTTCAATGGAGATTGGTAGGATGAGTACCGCTCAGCCACTGATGTCCCACCATCTGCAAGCAATGACATGCGGCCAGTTGCTTATGGCCTGGAAATTGCACAGTAGTGTGCATGAAACCTTAGCCTGCAGCCCAATGTTTAAAGTTAAAAAACATCCACAAAAATAGTTTTTATCCCACCATTTCCTCCAAAATGTAGTCATACAGTCATAGTCATCAAAAATGAAATTTGTCCGGGTAGAAACCAGCTAGCACTTGGCTACACTAATGGAGGAATAGAGATGAGCAGATCTGACGCGACGCGGACGTATTACCTGATTGGTGGTCGACAGGCCAATCCAGAACATTAGCCATGGCTAGTTGTTAGGATCAATTTGCCTATTGTCTATCCGTCCGCCAATCCGGCAATACATGTGGGTAGCACAGCCAAATCCAAATGTCGAGTCCACTCATCTCTACTGAGGTATACAATTGTAATGGCTTTTGGAAGGGGGGATGAGGAACACAGAAACATTAGAGAGAATTTGTACAGATGTAGTTGGGCTACATCTGTACTGTCCGCGTGTGATTACTCTGCAGCCGCAGTTCCCTCGGTCTTGCCAGTTAACATGATATTCATAGGATCGAATTTACTGGAGTATTTGTAAGGGAGCGGTAATAGTGCCCAGGGCGTGAGCCTCCCCCGCGTGGCTAATGTTATTTAGCTGGTGTAGTTACGCGGTTCTTGTGGGCGATGGTGATACGGCTCGGTTCTTGAGAGAGCTGTATCTGTCAGAGATGCCGGGCTGGAGGCTATTTCACATGGTCTGCTGGGAGGTTCACGCGGGAGCCAATTTAATGTCGTCTGCGCAGATGGTGAGGACGAGGTGTGAAAAACTGGGAAAAAAAATTAAATGCAGCTGGGTCTTCTAAAGTTCATAGTGAATCTCTGCCACATTTCCCCGGTTAGAGAGGCGATGGTTAATATGCCGTACATTCAGACATGTGCATCTGGATGCGAAATCAGAGTTCAAAGACTCTGACAATCTGTTGTTTAGCGATACCGGACTAGACGTAGCTCATCTATTCCTCCATGGGTCTCTACAGTAATTATTCCCGGAGGTGCCCCTGAATGAGCATAGATAATAAGAACAATTATGGCTTCCTCCACTTCCGTGAAATCATACATCTTGCTATCCAGATGAAAATTGCTCATCCTGCTCTACCTGGATTTCCATATATATCAAGGATACATTGCCTTTTCAATGGAATATTCCTTTAAGTATACATCAGTGGTGGATTTCCTCCATGGACGTTCTGCCTAAAGGCTTATTCAATTCCATACTGAGCTGTGTGGAGTCATAATAGGGTCTGTTGGACCCCTGTGTACCACCATATAGTTCAGACTTTACCATGGCAATAAGGGATGAGTGGATCAGAAAGGCAGAGTTCGGGTTCGTACCAAACTTTGCCGATTCTAGGTGGGGGAGCCGAACTTAAACCTGGGCTTAATTCTAGGTCTAGGTACAGGTCCGGCTCAACCACCCCGCCATTAACTGTTTAAATGCTACCAGCAAGGTTGCCAGGACATCTAAATTGATATGGGGAGGATTGGCGCTCCACAATGAAGTTATACCAGCACTGATCGTGGGAGTTACTGGAGATGTGGTCCAGGTTAGGTACTGGAACCAAGACCCAAACAGGATTTTCGCTCATCTCTAGTGTCAATAAACCTGGCATTGCTTGTAGAGAAAAATAGCTCAATACTATGGCAGAATGACTGTACAGTATCACACAGTATAGCCATATCATGTCTTGAGGAGTTTGCATTACTCTGTACCAGGAAGCTTCGGCAGTTTTCACATGGACGGTTTTAGAAATAAATTCATTGAACCCTGATGTGTCCTCCGATCCCTGTACAGGGCAGCTCATGGTGAGTTACCCTTCATCTGCAGATCACTCGGGATCCAATGGACTGGATCTCAACCACAACCTCAAAGCCCATTGCTCATAAATTTATAAAGGGGTTTTATAAGAATATCCCTTTAACAAGTTTCATGCCACTAAGGAAGGGTTTTTATATTATCTAGCACTTTCAAACAGTCTCCATTTTGCACTGCCCAAGTCCATTGTTCATCCTGCGCCTGCTGTTTCATTACAGAATGTCAGAGCTCCAGTACTGACTGACACACATGCAGAGCAAGCATTGAGCATAGGGATAACATTTCATTAGAAATTTTTCAGATTTTTACAAATTCTGGCTCAGTGTCCAGACAGAGTAGCAGTATTGAATATTTCTTCTATTATTTGGACAAATAGTATTAAATCTAAGTCCTCTCCCAGTTGCTGTCATGTTTCTGAACGTTTCGTTCCCGGGAAGTGGAAGTTTTCTGCTCGCCACCTCCCCTTTGTACTACGTCTGGATGTGGGATTGCTTTGTTCTCCCCCTCCACCCTCGGTGGCGTCTCATCCCCTTCATTCTGAGTAGATCCTACCACCGGGTTCAATGACAACGTTTCCATTGAAAGTCAATATAAAGAATGTTTTATGTTAAGTTGCGCTGTGATCTTACTGGTGAGCGCCGTCGCCTCAGGCATTGCGTTTCCTTCCGCGTGTCCTATTGTTTCCTCTTCATTGTCATTCTCTTCTTTTATTCCTTTTCTACACTTTGATTACAATTACAGGATAAGCTGTAAGGAGCAGTTCATTGGTTAATACACTAGAGCAGTGGTGGCAAACCTATGGCACTGGTGCCAGAGGTGGCACTCAGAGCCCTCTCAGTGGGCACCTAGGCCATCACCACAGAATGAAGTTCACCAGACAGGAATCTTCCTGCAGAATCTTCCTACAATGATAGGCCAATTTGCCCTCCTCCTTTCAACTGCGTTGGTGTCCTTGGGAGGCTGAATGATTGAAAGTTGTCAAAGAACAAGGAGAAAAAATTACTGCTTAAATTGCTGTGCTGGCGCTTTGCAATAAATAAGTGGCTTTTGGTTGAAGTTTGGGCACTGAGGCTCTAAAAGGTTCGCCATCACTGCACTAGAGTCATGGATCCCCTTCAAAAGAGGCTCTGCAGCAGCCAGGAAACACATAAGTCTGTATAGGAGGTGGAAAATCTAGTAATCATGATTGAGGATCTTCATACTATTTGAAAAAAGTAAGAGACTCCATGTGGGGTAACTCCCTTCTCACACATTGGGGCACATTTGGCGTTCACTGAAAGTGAATTGTCCGCCGATAATGCACTCTGCTGCGATTCACTAAGATCGTGCGCCCGATATCCTGCATGTGTCGCTTCCCCGCTCAGGTCCGACAGAGTTCACCATCTTCTTCCTGGTGCATGTAAGTGCATTGTCTTGCGACACAATTTGAATGTAAAATCTTGCACTCAGTCCAAATCAGTCTGATAATCCGACGGCACGCCCCCCCGATTTCTGTCGCATAAAAGCCAGCGCCGATGCGCCAAAATCCAATCACATGCGACACAATCCCAGTGTAAACACCTGTTTAATACCTGTCAAAGCTGCACAAAACCTGAAAACGCTGAACAGCCCGACGAAAGCGCGATCCGCGACCCTTAGTAAACAAACCCCATTGACTTGGCCAGGCTTGGTTATGGTGCATTCTGGGTAATATAGCCAGAACCCTACTTCTCCCTTAAAAAATATCATAAGGCCACAACTCCAACTGTTGTACTAAATATGAGACTCTACATTTCCCAGGATGCATCATAAACAAGCAGGATTTCACTATTGCCAGAGAATTTTAATATCCTATTACAGTTCAATAACTCCCTGGCTTTCCAGACATTATCAAGTCCTTCAGAGACATATGTGTCCTCTGGCTGATGCAGAACCACTTCTGAAGGCGATCTATTGATGAATACTGCAGACTCCATCTCCCTTATCTCCCATATGACAATTTACCATTGAGCTATAGCTTCCAGCTTTACAGCAGCTCACATAACTATATTATGTGTTTCCACGACTACAGACTACCACAACCCTGTGTGTAGTCTAGTACTGCAAATATGTTTGAACCTCTGTTCACACTACATTCATAGGTTATAATGGGGTTTTCCATTTAATGACATAATGCATAATGACATGCTCTTGTGTGCCTCTTGAAACCGGATCCATTCTTCATTTAGTTGTTAATGGCTTATTTTTCAAGCAAAAAGACTTTTGAAAAGATGCAAATGAGCCTCAGGGGCTCCTGTATACATCACAGAAGCCGCTACTTACTCTATGAGCTGTCACCGACTATCTGGCAGGGGAATGGAGTAGGTGGGTATAAAAGACAAAGGAAAGTGTAAATAATTAGCAGCTGACGAAGCAGAAAGGGCTTCAGTGATGTTTACGAGAGCCAGTGAGGCTTATTTGCATATTTGAAAAGTCATTTTTCATGAAAAATAAGTCGTTCACAGCTAAATGAAGAATGAATCTTGTTTCAAGGGATATAGACCAACATGTAAGTATACTTGGGTTAACACTGCTAAATCCATGTTCCTTTAAAGAACAACTGTAAAGTATAAAAACTTTTGCCCAACTCCGCACTAATCAAAAATAAGCAAATCTCTAAATTAGCTATCAGAGAGGTTTTAACTTGCCTCCCAGGCTAATCTCCATTTGTCATGCTTACTTGCTGCCATGGGAAACCGTATAGCACAGCTCGAGATGACAGGAGTCTTGCTGAGATGGTTTGTAGTGATGTCACAAGCATGTAAATCATCACATGCTTCCGGTCAGCTAATTACAAACATGCTGTCCTGCATCATTTGAAACTATTAGTTCGATACAAAGGACCTGTAGTGATGTCACAAGCATGTGACTCATTGCATTCTTCAGGTTGGCCAATTACAAACATGCTCTTGTCTTCTGGCTTCAGTGAGCTGATGTCAAAACCAGGAAGTGCTCACCCACATCGGGAACAGCTGAATCTGAATCTAATTTTATATATACCAGATATATCTCAGCCTAGGAAGAAGCCATCAGCATGATACAGGTATCGTTGGAATTGTTATCAAAGACTCTTTCCAGCTGTGCTAAAACTATTTTTTGTCAGTAACTTTAGAATTATGCTTTAAAGGACAGGCTTTTTTTTCTCACACCAACACACTAATTTTTAGAAATTTGGAATCTAAATATTTGAGTTTGTCTAAGATTATATGGATGAAGCCAAAACCAGGGTAATGTGAAAACTAAATGCACTTACCCTGCTTGGGCTCTCAATTGAGGCATTGTGGCACCAAGGCACGCTTGACTAAGACCAAATTGTTGACATCACCTGGGCCAACTGTGGCCACTCATTGGCCAAGAGAGGTTTTGTGACCTGCAACATTTCCATGCCAGAGTTCCGGGGAACCAACAACTACCACACTGCTTGAAGTGGGAACTAAAGCAGGGAAATTATGTCTTTAAGGGGTTTGCCAGAATTCATAGGTAGATCCCTAAAATTAAATTTTGAGACATTTGTTTTTGGGTTTCTCCTTTAATGATAAGCAATGTATAATTATTGAACATGGTTGTTATGGTGATGTATGAAAAGGGCCCATAAGGTTGAGACCTATCGATAAAGGGTGGGTATTGACTGTAATAACTCAGCAGACACCTGCCTCTAACAATGATGATCAATGCTGCCACCGATCATGGCTGTTACCCTCTAAGAACCGCTGACAAAGATGCCCATGGGACTTAAATACCCGATGCACATATGATGATCCATTGCTATGATACTCGGAGTCTGTAAATAGTATTAATAATAAATATTGTATTGTAGTATATTGTATGAGCTACGTATTAGACTCCCTAGGGTTCAAGCACCCTGGGTGGTCCATTTTTTTTTTTTTAAGTACAAAAATTAAATAAACATTAAAAAATGTAATAAACCTTATTGTTTAAATCAACAGCCTTTCCCTAGAACATAAAAATAAATGAATGAGCATAATCATAAATTATCAAAATATTACATTTATTATTGCGTTTGCAGGAACCTATAACAGAAAAAAAATGTCCAAATATCTGATTTGCCACTTTTTCACCATATTTTAATAATCAATTTCACTGTGTTTATGGGATGCGATCCAGATTCTGGGTAAATTGCACAGAATAATAAATGCTGACAGTAGGAAGTAGAGTTTGTCACACAGTAAACAAGCCCTCGTTGAGCTTTATAAATGGAAAATTAAAAAAGTTCTGGCTTTTGGAAGGTGGAAAGTAAAAAATGAAATTGGGCTGTAGCATTAAGGGGTTAATAACACTTGATATTAATAAGTAAAAAATAAAACAACAACTGAAAAACAAGAATATTTTGGGAGCATTTTAGGTAACAGATTTTGTACCTGCACTTAATGTTCTAATTAAATATCAAATGATTGTGTTTTTGTTGCTGGGGTTGTACGTCCCCGGGAGGAGAGACTCGACATGAAGCCGCTTTTGTGTGCGCTGTGTACGGATAAATGAACAGGAAGAATAAAGACACACAGCTGGATTATTTGTGTTCCTCTGTAATGACTGACACGCACGTTCTACTGATGAGAGCAACTAGTAATGCCTTTCTCCGCACTTTCTCCAAACAATTACATCCGAGGGCCAAGAAAATTACAGGCAAAAATTTCCACAAAAAATTTAAATTATTACACATTTATTTACCTCCAAAGGAAAGTCACTGTATATTTTTTTTATTATTATTATTAAATAGCAGAAATAAAAAGTGAATTTTACCCATCTTTTAAACCGTTGGACAATACAATGGAAATAATTTTTGGGTATGGTATGTTGGATATGGTAATCCAACAGGTGTTACAGAAGATAATAGATGTAAGGTAATTTAGCAGTTTTTGTGGGAAACCAAAATCGTGTTAAAGGGGTATTTATTTTCAAGATATGTACAAGATAACAAAAAAAACATGTTCCTTAATTCACTGTTATTAACAAAAATACAGCATTTCACAGATATAGGTCCAACCTGTTTCTCAGTCCTGCTGTACACAATTTCAGTTGCCCCTGTAACTTTTGACTTTGGGTCAGACACCATCTTGGATGAGATTGTGCAAATGATATTTCTGGCTCTCTGCTGTATGGCTGTAGCCACACCCCCTTCACAGAGCTCAGAGACACTCACTGATCACTTCCTTCCAGGACATGGTGAGCAGAGAGAGAGAGGCTGCAAACTACAAGCTAAAAGGAGATAAGTGATCCGGGGGAAAGGGGAGGCAGGCACATATCTGTGAGATGTAGCAGAGCTCACAGTGCAACAGTGTAATGGTCTATCAGCCTCTGTGTAATCATCTCATGCATCTATGGTCTGTCTTATCTCTTTCTATGTGTCAGTGTGTTAGTACAATGTCTGAAGCCAGATGAAAGTGCATATACACCTTGTACCCTGATAATCTAACCACATTATCACCCCACAAAACTAGATGGGTCATAATATGTGTGCTTAGAGAGTCACTGCCCACACCCTGGGATTTTGCTTTAAGCTAAAGCAAGATTGGAGCTAAAACAGCAATAAAACTGAGTAAATTTAAAGTAGAGGGTTAAAATGATCTTTATTGTGTTAACATTACTAGGGGATTGAAATGTGAGAATTTCTTTTGTAGAAAAATCCCTATAGTAAAAATATTCATTGCTCATTTAATAGACATCACTGATGGGTTATGGAAACAACCCCCAGAGCCCTTCAGGTTCATTAGAATATTTTTTAAAGTTGATTTTAGAAGGAATTAGGAATTAGGCCATGGATAACAAAGCAATAAGATTACCACAGTCCTGGTGCCGGGATCTATGAGTAAGTGTCCTTGTTTATCATGATGGATTTTGATGGTAGATTTTCTATAAGGTAGATAATAAAGGAAAACTAGCAAAATATTTAAATTAATGAATAATCAATACAAAACCTTCATAGGTGGCGTTTTGTACTTTTTGATTTTGACATTGAAAGTTTGTAGGGAGTCTACTGAAATATGGCCAAACATTCCATTACACGTCCTGTCCCATTATGTAGAATAAGCCTTTGCCGTTTGGGTAGCTTCTCCTTCCATTATTTCTCCTCCCGGAGATAGTCTGAAGCATCTTCCGCTGTTTATCATTAATCTGGAGCAAAGTCATTCAGACATTGTTGGCCGATTCCCTGGAGCTAATAAAATTCCTATAGGCCCGGCCGTGTCCAGCTACTTATGATCAAATTGTCCATCTCTCCGAATGTATCATTTCATCATTCTAATGTTGGACATCTTGTCAATAAACAGATAGAAGGATTGTGCAGCTCCAGCCAAAAGTCAGACAAAGTCACCTATCTGAGCACGAAACACGCATTTGATATTCTTCAGGAACGCTTGCTCCTAGCAGCTCGCTGTCTGTTCTACACGAGAGGTCAAACACATCAATCTATAGTAATTCACCTGAAATTACAGCAATAATCGGTGTGTTAAATGTCAATCAGGAGCAGGACCTGTTGTCTCTTCACATCTGACTCTGTGTTTTGGATATTTTGTGTCTGCATTATCCACCTGCATAGGGGAACACTGTTTGGTGTTACCTCCACGGCACCGGTCATCCATGTTAGAATCAGATGTCTCCTACTGCCTCCAGAACCATCAGTCTGTAGGACTTTTTATTGGTTTTCTGGGTATACATTTAGTGTTTCCAAGAATTCTGTAAAAAATAATAATATATACTCGTACTTTCTATGCAAATTAGTTTATTGGTGAAACAGGGGTGTGGTCAGGCCTATCGATGTATCGATTTTCTATTTTCTATGCATTCCTTCTACTGGGTATCCTAATTAAGTGAAGGGGCATTTTTGGGTGGTATGAGCAGTGAAGCAAGGAGAAACCAGGTGCACCTGCAAGAATTGCCCCGCCTCTGGTGCGCCAAGAAACTTATCTCATACAAATAGCAAAGATGTGCCGAAAAAGCTTTGAAAGTGCCCTACACAATGCCGATTTCAGAGCTATCAATAGCCTATGGGACATGTATCGTAAGTCTGGGTTTGTGTGTCTGTTTTTGGGGCCATAGGGTCGTCTGGCATACACCTCACCAATCATCTATTAATGACCTATCCTATGTACATTAGCTCACCGATACCCCGATATCCTGGCTACATTTGCCTCTTGTCCCTATTACCTATACACTACTGTTCCTACTCCATTCTCTCGGGCCAGCCTCGCTATCTATAATTATGCTATACCCTTGTCTGTCAACATTTTATCATTGATGCTATATTTTTTTATGATTTTTTTTCATTTTATTTTTTTGTCCATGGTTTGTTTATGTGATTCCTCTCCCCCCCCCCTCCCTTAGTAGCTTGTATTTTATATTTAATATGGTTTGTATGTCACTCTATGTACATATCTCTCACCACAGCCTTTTTTCTACCCCTTCTAGATCAGATCTAACTTGACAAAAGGTCACCATGACCGAAAAGTCGTAAAATTTGATCTGCAAAAAAATTTTTCTCTTGTCGTGCATGCATTATGGTGAAGGCTAATATTGTATAAAACTAGTTTGTTAGATGTGTGTGCCATGTTTTTCTATATGGACAAGTCTGGATTGAGAATCCTACATTGAGCACCACAGAATCAAGTGTGTGGTCTCTACTGTTCTACGTGGCTATCCTTTACACAGATCATAAATAGATTAAGGCCAGAATTCTTTTTAAAGGTGATTTCAGGGAAATGCTTAAAGCCTTCAGTGATCAGGCACAGTGGGAGATTATCTGGGAGATAACAGGACCCTCTTCAGTCAATCCGTGAACTCTTCGAACAATGGGAGGTCACTTGTTGTGTTAGGGCAAGTGGCATCCCATATGGTCCAAAGAGAGCACTGAATGTCTGAAGTGGTTCCTCTGATTCCAGGCTCTTCCAGGCCAGTGCACAGGTTCCAAAGACTAGTAGTAGAGGCAACATGCGGGAACTGGGAGTGGAGCAGGGTATGTAAGTTTTGGCCTCCAAGGGTTTTTTTTAGAGTTCCTTGAAAACTCATTTTAGGGGCTTGTGGCTCTACATGGAGTGAGTTTGCACCTTTAGTCAGTGGATCAGTTGGTTTGTCAGAAAATCTGATTCCTATGATAGACCATCAATATTGTTACCCTGTTAACCCCTTTTCCCCTTTTGCACTATTAAAATTTCTGATCTCTTATGTCATAGAGGGTCCTCACCGAAAAGTGGGCCCCCCTCGTATCACCCCTTGTACTTGCTGAAGTAGAGGATAGTCCTGGATAACACAACCTCATCAAGTAAGATAACGGTAGAATTTAATTTTACCATAAGATACGTCAATAAAGCTGTGATATATACCCCAGGGGGACGCGGTGGGGAGCTTAATGCTCCGTAAATGTTCACAAACTGCATTATTTCCTGCAGGAATACCTAAGTAATGGGACTTATTAGTTAAACAACGCGCGGCAGCCATCTCCGGAGCCGGATTCATCATTAGGCCCTTCTACCCATTACCTCGAAATTCATTCATTCCCATTTAATCCAGGAGTCAGAATGATTCACGGCATCAATTTAACCTCTTCAAGGCTGTGTTCTCAGCAATAATAGACGTAATGAAAATAATTATTTTCCATTAAATTACTACGTTCCAAAAAGATGTTTCTGTTCGCTCGCTGAGTGTGTTTTGATCTCTCTGATCTGAAGGATTAATGTATTTTCTTTGATTCTTATTGTATGTTGGATTTTAATGGATATCTGCAGTGAAGAATAAACTTCATTTTCTTTGAATTTTAAAGAAACATAGCTGTTTTCACCCCAAAGAAGCACTCTACCTAATTACAGGATTGTTGGGGCAATGCAGCGTAGCTCCATTAAGATCAGTGAAGTTGAGCTTTGGTACCAGAACATTTTTCTAATATACTTAAAGGGGTGTTTCCATTTCAGCAAATTAATGTCATTGTTTGTATTATAAAAAGTTATACAACTTTCCAATATACTTTCTGTATCAATTCCTCATGGATGTCTAGATCTCTGCTTGCTGTCATTCTATAGAAAGCTTCTGCTTCTACTTCCAGTGGATAGAAATCTGACCATGGTCACACAGGTGCACGGCTCGTTAAAACACCCACATCTGATTACTCTCTGTGACATAACGAGCCATGCACCTGTGTGACCATGGTCAGATTTCTATCCACTGGAAGTAGAAGCAGAAGCTTGTGACAGGCTCACTTTCGTCCATAGTAAGGGATAACCCCAGTGTAAATTTAGGGACAAATGAAGGATTAAAATAATTTTCTAAAAGATCTAATGCACAAGGTCTGGATGTTTGCCAATTGTATAGTTGTAAAATAGATCATAGCCAAATCGATTGGGGAAAGTGTTAATGGTGTGAAGTCACTTGATGACTAGTGGGTCAACTGGGGATAAGTGAACTAAGTGCAACTATTGACATTGCAGTGGAAAAGTGTTATTTCAGTAAGTAAGACAGATGACCAGGGCTGATGCCCTGCACTTTTTTAGGGGGGGAATTTCTATCGAATGAAAATCTGTTCCCAAAAAACAAATCTGTTTTCCACATCTCAGTAATACCTCAGCAGCTCAATTATTTTATGACCCCTGTGGTCCAGGACTTGGTAAGTCAGAGTTTGCACTAGGTGAATAGGGTACTGTCAAATGTGGCGCACACAATGATTCAGGTTGACTCGTCGGGTAAGTTTAAGAGGATCGTTTATTACTGGTCTCGGAACACAGCGCGTTTCGGAGTATTAGGAACTCCTTTCTCAAGTGATAAGAGACTAAAAACAGGGTATATAAAAAAATTATTACGAGTCATCCTGAATCATTGTGTGCGCCACATTTGACAGTACCCTATTCACCTCTCCATATCAAGATCCCGACCGTCCTGGCAACCGCGTCCGGATAACTACTGTCTAAAGGCAGCACCTTTGACATCCCTCACCGGTCTAAAACATCAAATAGTGTTGTGCCTAATCTAGCACAACCATATCCGGTGAGCCTCTTTCCAACCATCCTATTCAACAAATATCAATTGTTTGTCCATACAATACTACTCTATGAGCGCTGTCTGGTCTTCCCTTGTTTGCCTTCCTATTCTCTCAGAGTTTGCACTAGGACAGTTCAGTCTCCTGCTTTACAGGAGACAAAAAGTCTGGAGAACTGCGATCATTTCTCACATTCCAGGGACATGGCCGATATCGAGTTGTTACCCTAAACGGCTGCTGCTGTAGCTGCAGAAGTGACGGAGTCACCTGGAGTGAACTGTGCCCTTTTTATCAACTTCACTTGAAGTTTTCCTTGACGTTACCATAAATGACTAATGTGGAATAACACACAAAAGTGAGCTGTGATTTTAACCCTTCCGCTGTTGGGTTGAAGTATTCCTAATCATTTTATTCAACTGAATTGAACTGATTAGGTCTAAATTAATGTAATGGTACACGGACAGGGATTGGCTTAGTGGTCACATGACAAAAAGTGTGACAGCTGAAAATTTGGGTTCAACTTTCTAAGACAAGTTTAAGACAAGCATGTTCTGTCCGTCAAACATAATTCATAGGAAAGATTACTTTCCCAATCTTCCATAATAAACGCTATGTGGGAACCAGGGTGGGAGCCATACATGAGCAGAATGTTGTTAGTACTCTTCAGTACTGAGAGCATGATTACTGATTACAAGGCTGCCATGTTATGGACACTAGGGATGTGTTGACCCGAAGTGCAATGTGGAACAATGTGAGTTCAGCCCTCCAGCCTGAACCAGAACTTGGACTTCAGCCAGAAATTCAGATTTGACATTTGACAAACCAACCACCCGGTAACACCTGCGATTGGTGCAGGCCTACCCTTTAAATGTCATCACTTGCTCTAGGATTGTCACTCCCTGATGACTTTGGGGTATGCCAATCCCTTGCCAGCTCCAATTGTGGGTGTTTATCAGTGAGGGTTCCAGTTCTGTACTTGAACAGAAATAGAACCTTTTGATTTGACTGAACTTGAATTGGTCTGCTCCCCCTGAATGGGTGCTTGTGTATTTTTGATCCTCTAGCGGCTAGAGGATCAAAAACAGTGGTCATCATTAGAGATGAGCGAACACTAAAATGCTCGGGTACTCGTTATTCGAGACGAACTTTTCCCGATGCTCGAGTGCTGTCTCGAATAACGAACCCATTGAAGTCAATGGGGACGCGAGCATTTTTCAAGGGGACCAAGGCTCTGCACAGGGAAGCTTGGACCAAACACCTGGGAACCTCAGAAAAGGATGGAAACACCACGGAAATGGACAGGAAAACAGCAGGGGCAGCATGCATGGATGCTCTGAGGTGCCAATCGCACATTATGCCAAAATTATGGGCAACAGCATGGCCATGACAGAGTGACAGAATGAAGCTAGATAGCATCTAAAACATCCAATAATTGACCCTGAACTATAGGGGACGGCATGCAGAGGCAGCGGCGCAGCAGGCTAGAGAGTGCATGGCGGACATACCTAAATGGAACAGGCTCAAACCAATGGGTGGCAGAGAGGAACCAAGGAGGTGAGCAAGAAGCGCTCAAATATATCGTACATGATAAAAGTTGCCAGTATATTTTGTGGATTACAAGCAGGGTGGCGACAAAGTTAAACATGGAAGCCATGAAAACAACCAACAATTCTGCTGACACAGCTCGTTTGATAAGGGGACCATGTATGGAGGCAGTGAACTAGTAGTAGATTAAGGTGCTGCAGTTAAACTATGTTAGTTGGATCTTGGCATGAGGATGGCGCTACGCTGCCAGGCGAGCTTTCGCCAACAAGCCCTGTCTATAGGCTACGCCAAACAGACTTTAAAGAACCTTTTGTATAAGATCAAGTGTAGTCAGCGTTTATAAGTTTAGGGATATGGGGGTGAGGGGAATGTAAAACAGATGCGCAGAAGCGCTGAAAAATATCCCTAAATGGTAAAAAGTTTGCAAGTATATTTGTGGAGTACACAGCAGGGTGGCGACAAAGTTAACAACTTTGATGTGGAATGCCCTGTAATAGCTCTTGGGCGGGTGCCTTTTATCGCTAGGCTCAGCAGTTTCAGCACCGCTGACTGTCGCTTAGCGACGGCACTGCTGCTGTGCTAGAGCTACGGACTGATGGCGCCAGCCCAGGATGGTAATTCGGAGGAGGAGGAGGTGGAGGAGGGGGGGAGGAGGTTATGTAGCCTTTGAGACCTGGACCGAGGTAGGCCCCGCAAATCTCTGCGTCGGCAGTATATGACCAGCCCAGGGTCAGACTCGGTCCAGCCTGCACCAAGTTAAGTGTAGTAGCGTTCTTATAAGTTTGGGATATGGCGGGTGAGGGAATGTAACAGATGCGCAAGAAGGCATGATGCGCATGGAGCTGGCGTTCCGCTGCCAGGCGAGCTTTCGCCAATCCAAGCCCTGCTCTAGGTAACTCCCCAAACAGCATTCTAAGAACCTTGTATAAGATCAAGTGTAGTAGCGTTCTTATAAGTTTAGGATATGGGGTGAGGGGATAGTAAAACAGATGCGCAAGAACGCTGAAATATATCCCTAAATGGTAAAAAGTTTGCCAGTATATTTGTGGATAACACAGCAGGGTGTGCGACAAGTTAACAACTTTGATGTGGAATCCATGAAAACAACCCAATTTCTGCCTGACACACCTCGTTTGATAAAGGGACGATGTATGGAGGCAGCTATTGGACGACTTTTGGAGGTAGCAATGGAGACAACGTGTGGAGCTGCTATGGAGACAATTTAATTTGGATAGTGCCTGTAGTGGCTAGTCCCAAACATTTTTCAAACCAGAGGAGCAGGTAGGTGGCCCTCCAGTAAAATGGGATGATAGATGAGTGCCGTATGTGGCAGTCCCAAAAAAATGTTTCAAACCAGAGGAGCAGGTAGGTGGCCCCCAGTAAAATGGAATAGAGTTGAGTGCCTGTATGTGGCCAGTCCCAAAAATTGCTTCAACCAGAGGAGCAGGTAGGTGCCCTCCAGTAAAATGGAATAGATTGAGTGCCTGTATGTGGCAGTCCCAAAAATTGTCAAACCAGAGGAAGCAGGTAGGTGGCCCTGCAGATAAAATGGAATAGATGAGTGCCTGGTATGTGGCAGTCCAAAAATGTTTCAAACCAGAGGAGCAGGTAGGTGGCCCTGCGTAAAATGGAATAGATTGAGTGCCTGTGGGCAGTCCCAAAAATGTTTAACCAGAGGAGCAGGTAGGTGTCCCTCCAGTAAAATGGAATAGATTGATGCCTGTATGTGGCAGTCCCAAAAATTGTTCAAACCAGAGGAGCAGGTAGGTGGCCCTGCAGTAAAAGGAATAGTTGAGTGCCTGTATGTGGCAGTCCCAAAAATGTTTCAAACCAGAGAGGAGGGTAGGTGGCCCTCCAGTAAAATGGAATAGATTGAGTGCCTGTATGTGGCAGTCCCAAAAATTGTTCAAACCAGAGGAGCAGGTAGGTGGCCCTGCAGTAAAATGGAAAGATTGAGTGCCTGTATGTGCAGTCCCAAAAATGTTTCAAACCAGCGGAGCAGGAGGTGGCCCTCCAGTAAATGGAATATGATTGGTGCCTTTATGTGGCAGTCCCAAAAATGTTTTAAACGAGGACCAGGGTAGGTGGCCCTCAGAAAAATGGATAGATTGAGTGCTGATGTGGCACTCACAAAAATGTTTCAACAGAGGACCGGGTAGGTGGCCTCCAGAAAATTAAATGCATGAAGTACTATAGCAGAGGCCAGTGGGCCCTGTCAAAAAATAGCCATTTTCCTCTGCTTTACTGTACAAGAGGAGGAGGGAGGAAAATGAGGAGGAGGAGGAGGAGTGGATCAATTATTCAGGGGAGCTTCCTTCACTGGTGGAGATTGGAAATTTGAGAAATCCAGCCTTTAGTCATTTTAATAAGCGTCAGCCTGTCAGCGCTGTCAGTGACAGGGTGTTCGATTACGGTGATGATGCCACCAGCTGCAATGAAAACCGCCGGACAAAGACGCTAGCGGCAGGGCAGGCAAGAACCTCCAAGGCGTACAGCCGCAGTTCGTGCCACATGTCCAGTTTGAAACCCAGTAGTTGTAGGGGCTGTGGTGATCATTTAGGACGATGGTATGGTCAGCTACGTACTCCTCACCATCTTTCTGTAAAGATCAGCCCTACTCTGCCGAGACTGGGCACAGGTGACAGTGTCTTGCTGGGGTGACATAAAGCTGGCAAAAGCCTTGTAAAGCGTACCCTTGCCAGTGCGGACAAGCTGCCTGCTCCGACCTCTCCCTCGCTTACTTGTCCCGCAGAACTACGCACTCTGCCGCTAGCGCTGTCAGAAGGGAAATACTGTTTCAGCTTGTGCACCAGGGCCTGCTGGTATTCATGCATCTCACACTCTTTCCTCTCCAGGGATGAGGAGTGGGAAGATTTTGCTTGTACCGTGGTCAGGAGAGTGAACACCCAGTAATCGGTCTGGATAAAATTCTTTGAACGCGAGGGTCACGGATAGGCAGCTAGCATGAATCGCCATATGCGCCAGAGTACCAAAGCGTAAGAATTCACTCCCCCTGCACTGCCGACTGTCTCCATTTCCTCCCTCAACTCCTCCAACTCCTTTCTATCGCCCATACACGTGACAGTGGAAGAACTCAACAATGGTCCCCTCTTGTGTCTCGCAACATTCTCCTCCCTCTCCTCCTCATCCTCCTCCACCTCCCCTCCTCCGATATGCGCTGAGAAACAGACCTCAGGTGGTTGGCTATCAACAAGGGAATTCTTCCCCGTCTCTGTGACGAGCGCAAAGCTTCGACTTCATGCTGACCAGGAGTTTTTCAACAGGCCAAGCGAGCGGGGGTGATTGGTGAGGCTGATGATGGCGGCATCGCCACTGACCATCTGTGTTGACTCCTCAAAGTTACTCAGCACCTGACAGATACAGACATCCACGTCCACTCCTCATTGTAGACTTGAGGAAGCTGACTACTGACTACCAGTTCTGGTGGAAGTGACATCTGGCAGTCTACATCGCTCTGCGCTGCTGGTAAACTCTGGATAACTGGTCAGTGTTGAATTCCACTCGTGGGCACGTCGCAACAGTCGGTGAGGCGGCAGTGGAGGTGGGCCTGCGCTGCCTGAGAGTGGCGCATCTGGCTGGACTTCTGAAATGCGCACAGATGCGGCGCACCTTCGTGAGCACAAATCAGACAGATTGGGGTATGTCTTGAGGAGGAAACGTCGCACTATCAGATTTAACAATGGACCAGGCATGGCCACATGTGTCAGTCTGCCGAGTGCAGAGCCGCCACCAGGTTTACCGGCCGTTGTCAAACACAACAATTCCCGGCTTGAGGTTCAGCGGTGACAGCCACAGATCAGTCTGCGCCGTGATGCCCTGTATAGCTTTGGGCGGTGTGCCTTTGTCGCCTAGATCAGCAGTTGAGCACCGCCTGCTGTAGCTGTAGCGACGGCACTGCTGATGAGCCTAGAGCTACCGACTGATGGGCGCCGTGCCCACGGATGTAGGTCGGAGAGGAGGGGAGAGGAGGGGTGGGGGAGGAGAGGAGGCATAGTAGGCCCTGAACACCTGGACCGATGGTAGGCCCGCAATCCTGGCGTCGGCGTCAGTATATGAGCAGCCCCAGGGTCAGACTCGGTTCCCAGCCTCCACCAAGTAACCCAAGTGCCGTCAGCGTATATATGGCCCTGCCCGGCAGCACTCGTCCACGGTCCGTGGTCAGGTGGACCTTGTCAGAAACGGCGTTGGTCAGGGCGGATGATGTTTGTCTGACACGTGCTGGTGCAGGGCTGGGACGGCCCTCGGGAAAAGTAGTGGCGGCTGGGGACCGAATACCGAGGGGCGGCCGCCGCCATGAGTTGCGAAAGGCCTCGGTCTCTACTAGCTATAGGGCAGCATCTCCAGGCTAAGCAATCTGGAGATGTGTGCACATTAAGGGGCTTGGGCGGAGGGTGGGTTGCACTATATTTGCGTTTCGCTCCAGCGTCTGGGGTATGAGAAGCTGAACGCTGGTGGATGTGTGGAGGATCGTGGAGGCGACGATGGGGTTTTTGTGCAGGGTCCTGGGCAGGGGGCTGACAGCAGCTGACACAGGGGAAGGAGCAGTGGTGTGCACGGCCGGAGGTGAACGGGCTTGTTGCCACTGAGTGGGGTGTTTAGCATTCATATGCACTGCGCATACTGGTGGTAGTTAAGCTAGTAGTGGTGGGAACCCCTGCTGGCCTGGTTTGGCAATGTTGCACACCACAGTCCGTCGGTCATCCGGTGTTCCTTAAAGAACCTCCACACTTCTGAAGATCTAGCCTCCCGCAAGAGCCTCACAAGGGAGCTTCACTAGTTGACAGTGGCGCTGATGCACCAGCTCTGGCCTGCCTCTCCGTTGGCCCACCACTGCTCTTCCAACCTGTTCAGGTCGAGGACTCTCCTCCGTCTCAGAAGCAACTGTGTTCACCCGGCCTCTCAACCCAGCTTGGGTCTTCACTCATCATCCTCGATCCCTCAGTCTGCTCCCACCTCGGACTTCCTGCCCAACAACTTCCACTGTCTGAAACCGTGTCTCCTCATCGTCGGACACCTCTTTACACATCTCCACTAGTCAAGAAGGTCTATCATCACCCACAGACGTGACTGGTGGAAACCTGGGCATCGGAAAATTGCTCAGCAGCAACGGACAAGTGGTTTTGATGTGGGGAAGGGTCCAGAAAACAGTTCCTCAGAGTATGCGGTCAAATGGCAATATTTTCGGGAGGGGGGCCAGCAGACTGGGGGGGAGGAGGCTGAGGTGTCAGGAGGCGGAGGAGTGGGGATTTCGGTGACATGGGGGACTGCGTGGAAGACGACTGGGGTGGACAATGCTCGAAGCATTGTCAGCAATCCACGACATACTGTTCGCAATGTTCTTGGCCTCCTAACAGTGCTCTACACGAGTCCAGTAAACTTCAGACATGAAACTAGGGAGGTAGCTCTGCGGCGTTCCCCTGCTCCCTCATCAGCAGGTGGTGTCTCCCACGCCCAGGACCACGGCCTCTGACCCCTGCAGTAGTTGGACGCCACGTCCCCAGCCCTCGTCCTCTACCCCAGCCTTCGGGGAAACATTTTTAAAATGAGAGTTATAACTTTTTTTTTTTTTTTATTCTTTTGTTTTTTTTGTGTTTTTGTGTTTTTTTTTTTTTTTGTGTTTTTGTTTTTTTTTGAGTTTTTTAAAACCAAACAATCCTTCTATTGCTATGGCTATTTTCTAGCCAAGTATCAAAGGAAAGCACACTACTATGCCAATGATATGACACTGAGAGTGCCTAATAGAAATACAACCCCTACGAATTTGCCACTTACGGTTTGCATGGATATGTGCGCACTAAGCGCAGAACACAGCGGTCGCAAGTCTCACTACAAATTGCTCAGAATAGCTTGCAAGGAATGCACTGCAGAAAACTACAGCCACAGCAGATACAACAGAAATCAAATATATCGCAACGCTCTGTAGCTTAAGAAGCTGTTTGTATTCTCCTATGGCTATTTCTAGCAAGTATCAAAGGAAGCACCACACTATGCCAGATGAGATGACACTGAGTTATTGCCTAATAGAAATCCACCCTACTTGAATTTTCCACTCGTCTTGCTATGGATATGTGTGCACTAAGAGCTAAACACAAGGTAGCAAGTCCCCCTCTAATTCCTCACAAAATTGGTAAAAGATGCAAATTAAAATAAAAAATAGAAAGTTATTGTAGCCCTAAGAAGGGCTGTTGGGTTCTTGAGAATCACTCCTGCTAACAGTAAGCTAATAGAACCACCTAACGGCTTTCCCTGACCAGCAGCAGCTTCCTAGCGGCATCCAGAGACAGAATGATCCGAGCAGCGCGGGCCAGCGGCTAGTCTATCCAGGGTCACCTGATCTGGCCAGCCAACCAATGCTATCGACGTGTAAGGGTACCACGTCAGCTGGGGTGGAGTGCCAGAGTTTCTGCTTGTGTTGGCTCTGTTTGGCCGCCCAAAAAGCAAAACGGCGGGAGCTGCCATTTTCTCGAGCGGGCGAAGTATCGTCCGAGGACGAGCAGTTTCGAGTACCCTAATGCTCGACCGGCATCAGCTCGGACGAGCAATGTTCGCTCCATCTCTGAGTCATATCCTTTTTGTGGTTGGCTAGAGTCTACAACCACAAAAAGAATGAGACACTGTTTTCTCCACCATGTGTGCAAATAAGTAAGTTAAATACCATAACGAAGGCTTCACAATCCTATATGTTGGGTTAACTATCACAATTCGAAGAACGTTTTAAAAAAAAAAAAAAACTTTAAACTTTAAAAACATTTATTTTTCTCTTTTTGAGATGTTTCCCATGAGGTCAAATTACTTAGGCTCCAAAGATGAAGCTCATCGACTTTTGCATATCTTAAGTTGGAGACATTGCTACTCCTGATGAAGGCTCCTGAGTACATTTTTCATCCTAACTCTTTTCACGTGGAGATAAAATTATGAAATGAAAACAAATTTTATAATCCATCTTCCACGGGTACTTGCTATTAATTACTGTGTCCACACAGCACATTAAGTAATTGTTAGTTTTATACCATAACCTAAGACTAGATCTGGGAGTTTACAGAGTTACCATATTCCTATTAACCACTCACTGGGGATGTGCTGAAAAGAAAATATGATATTCCAGATTGTAAAGTGTGTGGTTATGAATTAATGATAAGCAGAAACTTTCAATGCCTGCCTCAATATCGCTCCCTAAGTAAGTGTTTAATATCTGGAGTTTAGAGATAATAGGGTGGAAATGTGAGCCGAATCAACACGTGGCCATTGGGGAGCGAAACATATTTCAAAAAGTATTGCTTAAGTATATTACAAAATGGCTTTAAAGAAACATGTAATAGGTTCCAAGAATGTAAACAAGGCAATTGGAAGAAAAGTTTTAATAAACAGAAAAGATGAATAAGCGGTAGTTGAGCAATGGAGTGAGGGTGAGACTGATAATTGACACAGTTCATCATGTAGTAGGTAATTAAACCATTGTTCAACATACTGAGAGGTCTTGTAATGGTGTCTATAGATATTGGATTAACATTGGGTAAAACCACAGGACCACACGGCAAGAAATTGCACTCATTTCCCCCATTACGCCACCTTCACATCAAGTGGGCATGGCCACTATTTATCCGGAGGTTGGGAACTGGCTCTGGCACTAAGTGTGCCCCAACTGAGTCCACTCAGTCAGGCTGGCCATTTAACATGCATGGTAGTATCATAACTTTTGGAGATATTGGGAAGAGGTCTGGGCATGTTGGTTTTTTGACTGCTCAACCCTTCTATAACAGCAGCTGTCTATTCTCGTAGCTGTGTCACTTTGTGTACTTACTCTCCTTGTCGTCTTCTGGTTCCAACAGTTCCCTGTCTTGGTCCCTCCCCTGGTCTCCTGGATGCTGGGTGCATATCCGAGGTGTGTTTCTCTCAAGTATGGATATATAGAGTATGCACAAGACTATACAATTTGTGCACACTCCCGGTTATAAAAGGCACCTTCCTATTAGGGGTAGGTGCCTGAGTAGGTCTGTTTTTAGGTTTCTAGTATTTGGTGAAGTTGTGCCTTTTACTTCTGTTGATACTTCATTTCTGATCCCTGGCTTTACATCTTGTCCTGTGTCTCACTATTCCCTGCTTCACTCCTGGTGTTTGTGTCCTTTTTACAGTAAAGTGCCATACCCCATATGTGGGTTTAAGTGATGATACTGATAGGGACACTTGAATGACCCTCTTGAGATTAGCCTACAGCCAAATCAGTTTCGTGACAAAGTAGGTCCTCAACAAACTGTTTGTTACACCTTCATTTTCACTCCAGTGACCACTAGAGATGTTGCCTCTACTAAAATGTATGTTTAACCGAGCAGAAGTGCATTGGGAATTTGTGGATTTGTATAATGTTATTGGGCAGTGACAATTCTAGAGTAAGTGGCGGCCATGGAGTGGGGTTGAGCACGGATGCCAAAGCCAAAGTTCTTGCCACAATGTCCAGCACGGACCCAAATATTGCAGTTTGCATCCACTCATCACTAATCACTTCCAATTGTGGCAATACTATTATATCATATTCAGTATTAAAGTAGAAAGGGAAACTAAGCAACAGGTAGCCGGCTAGCGATAAGTCTTCCATTTGGAAAATGAGATCTCTGATGTTGTTCCAGGCATTACATTAATTTCTATTACTAGTATCTTCTCCCACTCCACACAAATTACTTCCCTTAGCTGATGCTGGTGGCCTTCTCTAGCTGCCATGGACACCAAATATTTTCTACTTGTCAGTTTGCCCTCCTATCTATGCAGATAATGAAGAAGACATGCACTCTGGCTGACCTACAAAAGTTTCCCCAGTCTATCCATCTACATGAGTATATATTTAGGTGAGCCTGGTCCTTAGCTTAGTAGAGCCAGTCCTATCTACTCTAGTACAGCTGTATGGCCTATCCTACTTTGCTGATAAATGTTTGACCCTTGACCCTTTTCTGATCCGATATCGAATGTGTATAACCATGATGTGTGTCTGACCTTGACTTGCCTTGACCCGCTGCCTTTTCTCAACCCAGCAAATACCCTACCTACCCTAACCATGGATTGTTCATGACCAATCTCTTGCCTAATCCTTAAGTGGAAAACACCAGCGTCTACCGTTCGATAAGGCCAAAGGTAGTAGACTTGCAATCTCCCAACAGTGAAAATGATAAATAGGGAACTCCAGTACCAGTTGTAAGTTGTAGAGGATGCTAAAATGTCTATATGCATGGCCCCTATTTCTAATTCACCCCAACCTTAAAAAAGAAATCTTACTGCTAATTTTTTTAAAAATTAGCATAAAAGGTCAATAAATAACACACACACACACACACATATATATATATATATATATATATATATATATATTTTTTTTTTTTTAAATATTACCAAGCTGAATATCTCTTAAAGATCACATGAATATTGCTTTGTATTTTTCTCCTCCCTTATTTCGTACCCTACAGCACATAAAAAATGTCTCTACTTGTAAAATAGATGCATGTATCCAAATATTTCTGTACTGCTGCAGAGAGAGGTACGGCTAGAGCAGAACCTAATAGCTTTACAAGTGATAATGAAGTCAGCAAAGCAACCGTATGTAACAGCTTGGCGATCTGCCAGCGCCAGTGAGCGTGTCCTTTTACAAAGGGGAGACGAGCTGCGGAGAATGGGTGGTGGGGCAGGTTTATTGTGCTGTAAATTAGTCTTTTTCAACCCTCAAGAACAATTTAAGGATAATCAGAACAGGTCAGTGTGTCTTTATCCAGGATTACATTAGCTAGAAGAAAAGCTGTATTAACCTCAAGTTAACGCCAGAGGGTAGAAATTTACGTGCATTTTGCCTACTAGTAAAATATTTTACCTTCTTTTATATGAACAGCGAGTAAATTCTTCAACACAAGATGGTAGAATTTTTCAGAAAAACCAACCATGTGTAAATTACTAAAGCAAAATTTATCAAATTTTCTATATACACCCCCCATTTTTTACTTGAATTAGATTTTTTTTTAGCAACCAGTTGGGGAGAATTAGCTGCATACTACCACTGGGAAGTGCACCCCCGATCATGGAGATTAGCTGTAAGTGCCCTGCAGGGGAAATTAAGCATTAAACAATACTGATTTTTATTAGTGGGCTAATTAGTGGAAAGGTCCTGAAGGATGAGAGACTTTCCTTGTGGCTGCTTCTCATTAGCAAACTGTAATTTGGAAGAGTTCATGGGGTTTAGCCATTTCAATGCTACTGGTGACTTTGCCAATGGCATTTCAAAAGTTAGTGTCAAGATTGATGCCAGTCAACCTTTCCCAGGCCCCTGTTCAAGGTTGGGTCCGTGGTCCTAAACCCACAGAGTTCGGTACGAACCCAAACTTTGTGGTTTGGGTTTGCTCATCACTACTCCTCATTCTTTGTAAATGTCTGATCATGATGGCGGATCTAATTACCCAAAATCTACATGATTGGACCACAAGGCACTTTGAGATTGGACGTTCAGGATGTGGTCATAAGCAAAGATTTGGTTACAGCTCACCCATTCCATTTAGTTGTTCAACCACCACAGAGTCCTCTCAGGTGCTCAGCTGAGGGACCTAGACAAACACGTTCCAAAAGAACTATTTGCTTCTGGTACACATAGAGAGACAAAGCAGATGGGGAAAAAAATGTAACATAAATGTCTCAGGAAAATTACAAAAGAGTTTCATTTGTTACATCTTAGTTAAGGTCACATCGAAACGCATAACAATTGAAATGCGTTGGTAATTATTATTCCACCTTGCGTTTTCATTTGTTCTGGCAGCAAATATTTCCTTTGGATATAAGATGGGGTATCCTGTAAGGCAGTGGTCCCCAAACTTTTTTTTGCCCAGAGATCAGCAGCGAGCATAAATTTTTTCCATGGGCATGGGTTAGGTGGTCTGGTGTCTAGCCTAAAGTGTATGGCTTATGTATGTCCCCCTTCCCCACACTTATATTGGCCCCTTTCCTGTTCAATGCCTCCCCTGCTTCCATTGTCCATGGAAATTTTTTTTGTTACATATTTTGGTCTACGGCGCGGCCGGGTAGTTGAGGACCACTGCTGTAAGGTGTCACTGTGATCCCCTAGAAATCAATAGAGAAAAAGATAAACTTTCTCCATGGATTTCTATGGAGTTTTTGAGATGTCACACAGGACAGATGATTTTGGACCTCCCAGTGTGTATATGACAAGCTGAGGTGGACTCATGGGTCAACTGTTCTGCCAGTCGTGGGGGGCCCCAGCAGTTGAACTCTCCACATTGCCAAAATGGTGACCAGCTATGGCACAGATAAGGGATATTGGACCAAAACAAAAAACCTTTTAATCTGGTACAAGTACAAACAAATTGAGAATAAGAATGTCAAAAGGATAAAAGTATATTTTGCAAGGCATTAAATATTGTAGTATAAAAAGTGCCCGCTTGTTACAGTGGGGGTTATAAAAATTCAGCTAACCATAAATAATTTAAGCGTTAGCGTTTTATGGGAAGGAAGTCATTATTGCTTAAATACCTTGCTCTTTCCAAATGTCACAATTCAAGAAGGGTAAGCATAGACAAAGGCAACGCCGCTAAAATATATAAATCAATCCCATGAATTTCCTTCATGTATTTTTCAATCTTTTTTTTTTTTATTTTTGAAACATGAAATTTTAATATGCTAAGCAACGCTCTCCGTTTTAACTTATAGCCATTAAATTTTATTAGAAACCGGAGCTTTGTGATAAAATGCACATATCCTGTCTAAAAAGAAGGTGATGTCACGTCTGTGTCCTGGAAACGGCCAATCAAAGTCAAGGGGTTTTCTGCCAATCACAGCAGGCAAGGTGACTTTAAAGTTTTGAAAAGTTTGGAGTGGACAGAACTTTTTGCGTTTTCTTATATTTTGTTCTGTAAATTCAGTTTAGAATTTGTAAGAGTTTGAGTTTTCTGAAGGGAGTTTCAAGGGATTTCTGGGTGAGAGACTTGCTTGAGCTGAGTTCATTTGCAGTGCAAGTCTGCCAGAGGCAAGTGTGGGACTTTCATAAGCAAAATTTCACCTTTGTTTTTTTTTTATTTTTTATGTCATCTACAAATTGAAAATTACATAGCATGTTATATGGAAAACCGGTGTTCCAGAAATCTCGTTAATCCGTCATATTAAAAAAAAAAGTCTCATGACAGATTAAAACTCAAATTATTGGGTAATACGTGATTGGTGGACCAATGCAGATGACAGGTTCTTCATAGTGGGTGGCGGGTGATGAGGTTGTACATTATAATTCCAATAATCTTTTTCTCACAATATTATAATTTCTTCTAATCTTTTGGACTTGCATGATAAAAATACACTCCCAATCCAGATTAAATATTGCTTTCCTTGTTAGATCACACAAATATATTTTTGATTCGGTTGGAAAAAACCTAACCTTTGTGCCTACATATTGCTGCCCCCTGCTCTTTGCTTTTCAGTTCACTCACCTAATGTATTTTGTGGTGATTATATTTATTGGTCATTCCTGCACATGCACGCGGCTGACTATGTGCAGGAACATTAACTGGGTTGTACAAGACTTATTTAAAAAAAAACAAAAGGTGGACGGGAGGGGGCTGCTTAAAAAAAAAGATGTACTTACATTGTGGCACCCTCCAGGGATCCAGCGCTGCTATCACTCCGATCAGTGCGCCATGTAAACAAACATGGCCGCGGGAGCAGCGCTTGATTCAACTTCCGGCCCACCCGTCCCTATTCACAGAATTGTATTTGCTGGGCGGCTGGTTGTAGGGGCCAGCTGGAAGCTGAATGCAGCGCTGCTTCCACAGCCATGCTTTACATGGCGCATGGACCAGAACAATAGTACACCCCTTTAAGGTAGTGTACTGTGAAGTACGTTTGACCTCCAAAACTGAACAGATTAGGTTGACTTGCTAAGAAAACATTTAAAAAACAGCAGGGGGCACCATTAAAAGATCTGCTCTACACAGTTCTGGTTTGGCGGAGATTTTTGGGTCTACCTTAGCATATCCACAATGCAGTGCACATTTCTGAACCTTCTAAGAGAAACTTTAAGGAACAGAAAAGAGGCATTAAAACACACGTGTAACAGCAATATCTTTTAGGATACAGCATTTTAAAATTTGTGAGACAACCCCTTCAATGTGAAAACTGCCTATTAACATGGCCATAGCAGATGTCAAGAAGAGGTCATCTGTGTAAAGACCTCACACATCCGTCCTTCATTGCCTTTCTACTTGGTTACACATGATAAGATATGTGTCTCATGTTCTGCTTTATGTGTGTGGTCTGCGCCCCTTCCCCAATGTGATGTGATCCACTTGGAGGGACATCTTGTGTTTTTATGACATAACCTCAGGCAAAGTCCACTTATCTCAAGATCAGGGGTCTGCTTTCCTCCTTCCCATGGCCAGACAGAATGAAGAGTTTGCAGCACAAGAGTTTTAACACTCCCGTAGACCTGGATGGAGTCTGCCTCGCGTGCATGGAAAACTTTACATTTGGATCAGCAGCAGGAAGGGTGTCATTGGATGTTTAATCTGGAGATAGGTTTGGGTGCCATTGGTGGGACCAGTATTTATCATAGATGGATATGTCCTAAAAATACAAAATAGAACAGACCCTTTAACCAAAATTGGCCTACTTAAAAATTGGACATTTCGACCCATGATTCCAGGGTTACATACAGTCAACTGAGAATTTTATATCATGTTTTTTTTTATCTTGTGCCCCTACACCACTTATTTCGGGAGACTCAAACTTAACGAATTGCCATCAGATGGTATAGATCTTGTGTAATTTTTTATTTTTTTTTACCCAAAATCCTCTTTCACGCACAAGTCTTACAATTTTTCAAGTTTCTATCTTTTTTTTCTCCTCTGCGTGTTTGCGTAGTCCTTGTGTCCTCCTCCCCTGTAATGGATGGAGAGCACAATTGATAGGCAACACAATTGCCTGTGACAGAAATGTTTTAAAAGCTTTTAAACCTGATATAAAGAAGGAAGTTTTTTTTCTCCGTGTGGAGTCAGCGCCGCTCATCCATCTGGATTAAGCATCAAACATTTACGCTAAACAGAGATGACATTTTGAATATGAGTAAGTGATGCTTAACTTTTTAATTCCATTTTATCATGCGACAGACCTCAAGTCTTTTATTATTGTCTTAAAGCAAGATTAGGCCCAGTGTCATTTAATTGTTTAGCCCTTGGGAAGATGGTAAATGAGACAATATATTTTTTTTTTGCTCTTACTTTTTTTTTTTTAATTAGAGAAAATGCTGGAATGGATTTTTTTTACTGTTGTTTATTTCTCCGTCTGTGAATAATGTACATTAAAAAAAAAATTACCATGAATCACTCACTGATGTATACGACAAAACACGACAACATCTAAAACATGGTATTAAAAAGAATTGTTTGGAATGCAAATTAAATTTGTTCAGTTTTTTTTTATTTTGTTTTACCTTTAATTTTTTTTCATTTCGGCATCGTATTGTGTGCCGTAAAATATGTAATTTTAGTTTTTGTAATTGACAGTCATCAAGTAGATCATTGAGTTGAGTCTGTCACTTCTTCACTGTTAACCAGGTAGTTTTTATTGCCATTTTTTTCATAATAGATACAAAGAGATACAAAGTGGTCACATGTTCAAACTACTCGACCCCAATTGGTCAGCATGAGCTGTGTCATAAGAGGGAGAAATAAGTACATTCTGCAGTAGCTTTGTGGATCAGGATAATTATTTAGAATTATCAGACAACACATTGGGGCACATTTACTTACCTGGTCCGAGGAGTTCACAGAAATTGCATTGTCCGGCGATAATGCACTCTGCCGCGATTCACTAAGATCGTGCGCCCGATATCCTGCATGTGTCGCTTCCCCGCTCAGGTCCCCGGAGTTCATCTTCTTCTTCCTGGTGCATGTAAGTGCTTTGTCTTGCAACACAATTTGAAAGTTAAATCCCACGCTCACTACCCCCCCATTTCTGTTGCACGGAAGCCAGCACAGCCGCGCCACAATCCGATCATGTGCGACACAATGCCCACAGTGGTCACAGTGGTGCAAATCCCAAAAATGACAAAAGTGCAGCCACAAACTCATAGTAAATGTGCCCCATTATCGTAGGCTCGAGGCATCCATCTTGTGTCGGGATAGACAAGTATAGCTGCTGTGTTAAGTATATATTGTAGTGCCGTGAGTTTAGTAAATAGAAGACCGTTTAGTAGGGAGTTACAGAAATCAAGACAAGAGTGAGGATTCTCATCTTTCATCTTTTTAAGACAAGAGTGAAACAGAGCAAAAATTAGGACTTTAAAAATGGTTAGAAATGGACAAATTCTGGAAATGTTTTTGAGGTGCATGTGGCAGGAGCCTGCAAGTGATTGTATGTACGGTGCAAACCGGAGCCAAATACAACGCCCGGGCAGCGGGCCTACAGAAAACTCCAATGGAAATAGAGAGGCCAGGATTGGGTAGATAGAGGAAAGACCAGAAGTTCAGTTTTAGAAGACCATTTAGTAGGGAGTTAAGGTAATCAAGACAAGCGAGGACTCTCATCTTTTCAAGACAAGAGTGAAACAGAGCAAAAAAATTAGGGCTTAGGGTTAGAAATGGACAAATTCTGGAAATGTTTTTGAGGTACATGTGGCAGGAACATGCAAGTAATTGTGTGTATGGTGCCAAATACAACCTCGGAACAGCGGGCCGGATAACTCCAATAGAAATAGAGATTTCAGGATTGGGTAGTTAGTGGAAAGACCAGAAGTTCCATTTAAGGAACATTACATTTCAGGTAGGGAGGTGACATGATGTCTGAGACAGCAGAGAGACAATCACTGATGTCCTGCAATAAGGCTGTGGTGACGTTACATGCAGAAGTATACAGTTGGGTTTCATCAGAGTAAAGATTTTATTGTACTGAAAATCAAACCTGCTAAAAGTTTGTCGAATGAGGCAGTATAGACGAAAATGGGCAGAGCCATGTGGAACCTTGACAAAAAGAGGAGGAAATAAGAGAGAGATCCAGAGAAGGAGACACTGAAGGTGCGGTCAGAGAGATCCCGCGGAGGAGCTGGTGGTCCACAGTATCAAACGCTGCCGAGAGATCCAGAGGAATGAGAAGAGAATAGTTACCTTTCTACCTATATCATCTATCTATATTCACTTGCGGTTTCCAGGCAGAAGTAATGGAGATAAATCATCTATATAGTCTAATCACATGAATTATTTTATAGGATAACTGTATCATAGTCCTCTTGGGTCTTTACTGCTATATCATCCCACGAAATCCACCTAGGAGGTCTTTCCTCATTAAAGTAATATTGACATTACAAGAGGTGACTCCCAGCGGGTGTCATGCACAAGTCCTATGCTATAAATTGGTCTCATGCATAACAAGTGCTTCATGTAATGTCATTGTCCCTGCAATGGGACCACCAATTTCTGTCTATGTCCAGATTGAGTGGATGGGTAACATTGGAGGGACATTTTAAAATTACAGTAATAGAATAAGCGGTAAATCACTGGACCTGTAAATTCTAATTGAAAGGTTATACCGGGAGCTTGAGTATTTCATTGCTGTGTAGAAGTAATTATGGAGTGAGGGTTAATACATTTAGCATGTAGGAGGCTTCAGATCAAATCATCATAAAGTGCAGTGTATATGGTTATATGGATATTACTGTACACAGAACTGTAGAAGTGTTGGTTAAGATAAAGGTCAGCGCAATTTCTATAGCACTTCCAGGTCTTTTACCATATTGCTACTTCCATTATCAACATACAGTTATATTTTGCAAGTTAGTGCCCAATGGGGTAGTTTTTTTTTTACTTTTTTAGAATTTGTCAGTAGTTTTTATCACAAAATTTGGAAAAGTGGAGAACAACGGTGGTGGGCAGCCAATGCAATACTAGCTAAGAGTAGGGTAGGTATAAAGGTAGGTTATCTCTCATACTAGAACATTGGAGTAAACATGGACAATCAGGGCTGGAAAAGGTTTCACATTTTTGAAAATTTACAATTTTTTGATGCTACTTGTCAACATAGAAGTGATTCTTCCCGAACCAAGGACCAAGCAGCTGCTGTGTGTGCTGCATCAGTTTGCGATATTCTATATGATTTATGTAAAATGAAAAATCTGTAATGAAAGGTGAACATATAGTATATAAAGTGTAAATTATGTAACATTACTTTCTCCTTAAAACAGCTACATGACATCACTTGTGACTGGTGTTGCATCTCAACCCTGTTCAAGTTAAAGAAGCTGAGTAACAATACCAGGCAAGACCTATGGCCAAGTGTGCCCATAGTACAGTACTCTACTTTTTAGTACAGGTATATTGTTTCCTTTGGCTTATGTGAAGAGGTGAGGTAATATAGGATAAAGAGGCTTTTCTACAAGAATTAGAAGGATTTTTGGACTATCCACAACCATTTTGGAAAAAAACGCCCATAAGTGGCTCCACAGGAAAGGTCTGGCTTATGGAACAAGTTGGCACCAGAAATGGAGAACTCAGGTAGGTGAGTTAATTAGTAAATCCTAAACCGGTGGACTTGAAAATTACTGGTAATGAATATTATTGGTACAAATTGAATAAGTAAACAGATATATCATAGAGGAAAGTCTCATACCCAACAACTTCTGCCTGTTTACCACTTACAGAAAGTGAATGTACAGTAAAAGACTGGCCTGGGCTCTTGTGGACTATGTACTATCAATTATAATGTGTTTGCAGGATGTGTACCCAGGTCATGAATGACTTCTGGCCACAATTACTATTGGATGAAGCTGTATCTCATAGACTTCCTGTAATGACCACTTCCTGTATTTCAAAGTGGAAACGTTTGGGGGTCTTAGTCCTGGCTGGTGCTGTGTTGTGGTGGTGGCAGATTCCATGTGATGCCCCCTTCATTAGCTTAGGGACTAACTAAAGCGAGGTCACCATGGACAGGTTAGTGAGATTATGCAATTTGATCACAATGTAATAGTAGAGTTTGTAAAGTGAATGAAGCGGCAACAGATCATTGAGGAATGTGTGGATGTGCTGTCCAGATCGTCATTCCTTTAATGTTGGAAAACTTGACATGACCCTAGTAGATCAAATTGAATGATTCCGAAAATAAGTTTAATGCAGTTTTTTATGTTGATTATTTCATATAATGGAAACTTATTTATTTTTATTAAAAAATGTTTCATGATTTATTATCCTCCCCAGAGGAGTGAAAAAAGAAAAAAAAAATTGAAGTCCCATCCAATTTAATTACCTACTTATGTTGCAACTTTAAAAATAATTATCAAGTCAGATTTTCAAAGTCATATCTTAGAAGTCTGCCGGATCCTCTCTACTGTAAGCCATAGCGACAAACCAAAAAATCTCAGGGGGCTTATCACTCAGCAGTTTTCTCTATATAAACTCAATAGTAAGTATCTAGTAATCTTCCAAAAAGTAGAATCTTTGTTTTCAAAGACTCTTCCTCTGTAAAGGAAATCACAGAGGAAAAAAAAATCTACTGTGTCTATTACTTATTTTAACTCTTCCAAATATTGGTCACAGATCCTATGCTGCAAGCAAATCCTAACAACTTTGTGATAAAAATCCTTTTCCTTACCTATCTTAATTAGGGATGAGTGGACCCATGAAGGTAGTTAACTCAAGAACCAATCACGAGTGTTAACTGGGAGAAGGGAGGGGGGAGGGTGAGCCTGAACAATAAACTTGCACTTCTTTTTGTAGGCTGGATTCGGGTTTGCGGACCTGAACCAGCAATGTTTGTCATGGACATTGGTTTCGCTGGACACTAATCATAATAGACATACTTAAGAACCAATCAACAATCAAGGTATATATTCTACACCAACAAGGGATATGAAGAGAGAAACAGGTATAGTCAAACCAATACACCTTCCCTATGCACAGTTTGGACCTATTGTTTAGTGTTTGTCCCTCTTCAAGAGAAGTCCAACTTGCAGATATGTAATGTCCTCTTTATAGGTCATACATTGTACCACCAATGATGTGTCTTAGATTGGGCACATCTAGCATATCTATAACAGATCAACACATCTACCTCCCCTTCTATTGATGGTCGCATGTACCTTTGCCATAAAATAAAAAAAAAAAAAAAAAACCTCCCTCTTCTACAATTGATGAGGCATGGATTGAACCCCTGGCGAAAGTTGTAAAAGTTGCTCTATGTTTTATTTTGCAGACATGAGCATTAAACAGGGTCGATGCAAGTAGTGTTGTGGAGGTCAAAAAATCATAAACTGGAGAGGTCAAAAATTTACTGTTGAAATTTGAAAAGAGCTAACTTAAAGGGAACCTGTCACCAGGAGACCTATTTTTAGCACTCCCCCAGTCCCCACAGAGCATAGTACATACACTGCCAAAGTGTTTTTGTATTAAAAATTGGTTTTACAGAAAAAAAGATATGTTATATTGTACCTTTCATTAGCGTGTGCTGTGTGACTAGGCAGTTACGAAATGGGAGGGGCTGGAAAGGAGCAGTTTCCCCCCACCCTTGGGGAACAGCTACTCCATGTGACCTTTTCAAATATATGAAAACACCCATCACTTGGCTTAGCGACGCCCCCTGCTCCTCTACAGCCAATCCCGAGTGTGGGGAGTTATTCATATATTTGAAAAGGTCACATGTTTCCCATGGGTGGGGGGGAGCTGCTCCTTTCCAGCCCCTAACATTGGGCAACTGCCTAGTCACACAGCAGATGCTAATGAAAGGTACAATATAACATATCTTTTTTTCTGTAAAACCTATTTTTCTACAAAAACACTTTGGCAGTGTATGTACTATGCTCTGTGAGGACTGGGGGAGTGCTAAAAATGGGTCTCCTGGTGACAGGTTCCCTTTAAAGAGTGACTCAAGCCTTGATGAGTAAGAAACAGTTGAGATAAAAAAAGAGGGGGGGGGGGCAAAAGGTTTGACTCGCTCATCACCAAAAGAGGAAACCTAGTGCCTCAAACTTTATGCCCTATTCTCCCCTCATTTTTATTTAAACTGTTTCTCATTCCTCACTGGGATCCCTCTCAGCTTTGGGCCAGACGCAGCACCTCACCCTCCGGTTGCACGTCAGCTGGTTGGCTATGTTACACATAAACATTTTTTAGGCGCCTAGCCCTTATCTCTCTCTGTATGGTCTTTTTGTTGGGTTCATCATTTTAACTATTAGCCTTGGTGAATCAAACACTACAAAACATCATATGGTGTCAACCACGTCTCCCCAGGTCCTGTATCTTTGGAAAAATAATGTTGTCTGGGATGTATGCAGGGCCTACCTAGTGAGATCATCTGCTATAAATTCTGGTCACAAGAGCTTGGAACAGCCGAAATTGTAATTGGAGTAGATCACATTTGATCACCAGTTGTCCATATTATTTCTATCTCCAGTGTATTCAATAAGCAAGCAGTCCTACCACCTCTCCCTGCCTCCAATGCCCCCTTCACCAGGAAATGACTAAGAAGATTCTTGAGGGTCCCAGTGATGTTGGCTAAGAATGAGTGGACCCAAACAGGAAAAATCGAGTTTGAACCAAACTTTTCGGGTCTGGCTAAAACCCCTGCTCCCCATTGTTGGCACTGTTCATGGGCATTAACTGCTTAAATGCTGCTGGCCACATTTAAATTGCCGCTGAACACCACCATTTTGGAGAGAATCGGAGCACCGCAGTGATGACAATAGTATAGGCGCTCGCAAACAACATAAATTTGAATGCTGCTATCACCATTTAAACAGTTAACACCCACAATCGGTACCATTACTGGAGGCGTGGTACTGGTTTGAGTTTGGTATCACAAACCAGGCCTGAACAGGAATTTCTAAGTTTGGGTCAGGCCAAAATTGGCCAGACCCAAACTTAAGTGGGTCCGCTCATCCATGGTGACCACTGAGACATTCAGTTAATATGGACAAGATCAAGTTAAAAAAGTTGTCCCAAAAGGGTGAAATCTATCATTCCATCATACCCAGCCTCCTAACCACCGGTGTGTTATGTGATCATCCTGTTTATATACAAGAGTAAAATTTATTTCCCTGAAGAACAGCTCTCCATGAAGTCTCACATCCATGGTTGTCCGAGTCTAATTCCAACAATAGCGTGTAATTGAATGTTCTCGCTGTATCAATTTCCTGCTTCTATAGTTGAATGTACAGTACAACATTTAATGCACAGCAAGGAAAAATATAAGATTGGCGCCTGTATACTGCGGGGCGAGATCGGAAATTGTACATACTCTAAGGAAATAGCCGCAATTATCATGGATTGAGGTAGCGGTGGAGAAAAAATTCTAACGCCTCTAGTAGGCAAAAAGTTCTTACCTGTAATATTACAATCTATAAAATTATAAAATATATATAGAAAATCTCTACCAAATACATATAATAATCTAAGATACAATATTGCACAAAAATATTTGGTTCTCAGGTCTGTGACATTTGTCTTCTTTCTGACATCTCCACAGCTTTGCCCTTGACACCAGTCGAGAACATTTTGGCCCTGTGCCTCCCAGTGCTGTCACATTGTCATTAGATAACTGCACATACACTGGAGTGACAGGAGGACTCGAGGAAGAGATTTGAGACCGTTTATGATTCTGAATAAATTCTGCAAGATCTGAGGCGCGAAGGCAGACTACTCTTCAGGGCTGAGTCTGGGAATTCTTTGCCCTGAAGGTAATAATTAAATGGTATAAGAGTGGGAAGAGACGGCTCCTAGGCAGGAATGGACAGAATATTTTACTATAGAAACCAATGCCAGGCAGCTGCTGTCAAGGCAAATAATGTCATGAGTTACATCAATAGGAGCCTAAATGTACATGATACAAGCCATGTAAATGGATCAGATCACAGATCACACATGGGATAATATGATGAAATGTGGCACCGGTAAACACAGAATACTGTTCATGGCCAAATTCCATAAGGCATGGGTGTAAAAGTTTTGAACACCAAGTATGGATCCCTGAGTATGTATAAGTACATTCTGCATCTTTAAAGGAAATCTACCATCAAAGGACACTTACTCATAGATCTGGCTTACTTTATGTTTATCATTGCCTAGGAATGGACCTAAGAATTGTATTTGTATTTAAAGTTGCCTCGTCCATAAGTAATAACTCCTGATCCCTCTTAAAGGAAATCTACCACCAAAATCCATCATGATAAACCAGGGACACTTAGATCCAGGAACCGTGACTGTGATATCTTCTTATATGTGTGGCCTCCTTCCTTCTAAAATCAACTTGTGAACGTATGCTAATGAGTCAGAAGGACTCCTTAAGACTGGGGGCGTTACCACATCCCCTCCAGCAGCAGCAGCTTCACAGCCTGTTACATTTTCTCCCCTTCCCTGTCTGTTCTCCATGTACTTCCCCCCACCTCTACCTGGTGTAATTTCGCATAGTGAGAGGGGAGGTGATCCTGCACAGTCTAACAGCCTGTGAAGCTACAGCATGAAGGATCTCTGGTAATGTGCTTATGGCTTATCATCATAAATTTTATGGTTGATTTTAGAAGGCAGGAGGCCATGGATAAGAAATAGAAAAAGATTACCACAGTCACAGTGCCTGGAGCTATGAGTAATGTCCCTGGTTTATTATGATGGATTTTGATGGTAGATTTCCTTTAAGAGGGATCATGAGTTATTACTTCTGCACAAGACAACTTTAAATCCAAATTCTTAGGTCCAGTAAAAAACTTAAGGTAGCCCTTCACCCCAAAATCTCTGGATTATGCAATACTGTGCAGGCGATAAGGGGAATACGTTTGCTATTCCCGTGTCACTTGATTATCTTTTGCAGTTGTGATGATGGGAAGCCTTTCCAATGTTTGACAGATATTAGACAAGAGTCAAAGCCTTAGTGTGCATTCACATGATTGTTATGGGGCCAGTAATCTGATCACATAATTTGCAACCAGATCATGGCCCTCATTGACTTCTTTGGCTCAAGTTGACAATGTCGTGAGAACAGGGTGTATCAGCGCTCTGCGCCAACCATCTGCCTACGGAGGGGGGAAGAGTCCTCACCCCTCCCACCTCCTGCTTCCGGTCCTGTGCCCACCCATGAGCACGAAGTCTGTCTTCCTGGGTTGCAACTATGGTATATCTAACATTGTTTCTATATTTCACTACTTCATAAAGGGCAACACTCACGTTGTCGGAAAGTTCAAATTTTCCAGTTGCTTTCTGTCATTCAAAACCTGAAAGTTTTACAGACCTTCTGATGTCTCAACTCTTAAAGGGAGGGTACCAGCTCTCAAATTACCTAATGCTTACCAACAGTATTGTGGAGGCACTCTTTAATTTTAAAACAACCCCTTTGTGTTTCCAAGTGATATGATAAATGTGTAATCAGGGAAATTCAGTTTTAATGTTTACCCAAATTACCTTCATACAGATAGTGGACCCATGGTGGATGGTGCCCCCATTTTATTCTTTCTATGTCCTACAGTCTCCAGTTGTATTGTAAAACATGAATAGAGTGACTCAGGGCCTATATCCTGGAAACATTAGGGCTCCATTATTAGGATCAGTGGAGGTTTCAATGGTGAGATACTAGTAGACCAGAAAATAATCACTCATCCTGTAACTTCGTATAAACCCCAAACGACTTATTTTGGAAAGATAAGGGTAGATCTGTACTTGAATGAAGTCTGGTAAATTACAGGGTGCCAAGGGGATCACACCAAGGACCAGGACACTTAGGGAGTCTGTATTTTATACAAAGTGCCCAAAACCTTAAAAAATTAATTATATGGTAGTTCTATTATGAATCATTGCCCAGAAGCTTCAAGTTTAACCCCTACTGGTGGGACCACCAGTATATATAACATAACCTGCATATACATTGGGGGGAATTTATCACCCCTTTGTTTTCGTGTTCTTCTTTCTGAGATTTTTTTTTGTGTCAACTGAGACAAATATACCTGACCTATGACAAAAGAGTCTTAAAACGTTTTACAAAAAAGACAAAGTTGATACAGACAAAGTAGTGAGAAATACCCCCCCCCCCCATGTTTACATTTTAAAGGAGATATTCTCATTGGCATTCCCAGGAGGAACTACCTCTTTAAGTTCCCAGATAAATGATCCATTGCAGAGATTTGGGAAGATCATCCCCAGTTTGATGTTTGTCTATGATTTTGTTGTCATACAATGTATAAAGTTCTTAAAGCTTGGCAAATCCCATCAGAAACAGGTGCGGCGCCATCCTATTGTAATACGTTTTTGCTGAGACATTGGTTTTGTCCCGTTTTTTCCCTCTTGACATGCTCCGGCTGCCGTTTACAATATTGTTGCTTGTGACAAATGGTTTTCCTCCCCGTCTAGGGAGTCTGTCATAAAATACAACCTGCCAGGTATCTAATATATTTACAATACTACTGCGCCCGCCAAACTGGCAGTAAAGACAGGCCGGGTACGGTGTATATGTTAATCCATCTTAGAATAGGTATGTCTTCTTAATGTAGTATAATGTAGGCTCGGGATGTGTAATTTGATTTAAAAGTCATTTCACAAATGCAATAAAAGCCGAAGCATCTTCGCTTTACAGAGTCACGTGGCTCTATTTTTAGGCCTGGCACCAGGAACTGCCTATGCTTCACTCTTTGTGATTTTTGCCTGTCACATAGAAATAAAAAATGGCTTTGGTTTAGCCAGTTCAGCTATTTTCGACAACTTTATATGCACATCATACAGGGCCGCAGCATAACACATCGCTGCACCATAGAATTACAGGGGAGAGCCCCCTTTGCATTTGCTGACAGACGGAGAACCTGCCAACAGCAGCCAAAGATTAAATTCGTCTTAGATTAAAAAATATTACAGCTTTTCCCCCCCGAGTGAAGACCTGGCTTGCTTTGTTAAAAATTCTCAGATCTTCTAAAGATCAATCATTTTACCTAATTAAAGTATGTGCCCCCCTGTTACTTGAATATTCTATTATATCTATAGACCTCCCGCAGGTTTCGCTGTCTCCATTTTTTGTAAAATTGTGACTCAAAGCTAAAATTTTATGGACCTTCTGATCTTGAAGAAGAGAAACTATTCCCCACCCTCCACCCATAGTAGCAAAGGTAAAGATGAGACTCATCAATGGCTGGCTTTGCCTTAGATGCCCACCAGCCTTAGAGCCACCACTAATCCTTCAAAGTACTAGGAATGCCTATCCCTTAGAACCCAAACCTCTGTTAACTTCTGCTCTGGACTAGGCTTCAGCACTGTCAACATACAAAACAATTCATGCGAAGACTACCTCACCCTTAAGAAAATAGCAAAAATTTTAAAAAGACATGCTAACAACAACTAAAAGTTAGAATGCAACTCACCGGCTGTGATTCTAATACTTACTTAGTTGCCTGAAGATCTCTGTTCTTCCTGACCCATTCATGACAAGTTAACATGACAAGTTAATATTGAGAGGTCTTAGTGGTAAGGTAATGCTTATTTTACCTTTCTTATATTAGTTTCTTAGTGACAACTTTCGAACCACCTAACCCAGTGTTCAATTGGCTCTCCAGACTTCCAGAACATCCTGTATACCCTCTCTAACCCCAAACTCCTACATCCTAGAAGTTCAACATAATTCCATTTGTGGTCTACTTCCTATGGGTTCATGCATGTTAAAGCCAAGCAATGCCCAAGCAATGGGTTCACAGATGGAACTGCCAAGGAATGGGTTCATGGATGGTATGGCCAAGGAATGCCTTCCTGTTGGGTCCAAGTAACCCCAGTCTGACACTGTCCTATAACCTGTTGTTTGAGGGTTTTTTTTATGCCTTGACACTATGAGGACACTTACCACCTGTGTGAGGGTAGGTGATGTTTCTTTACAGGACCCAATTTTGAGAATATTCTTTTGCCATTCATTTTACGGACAACTTTATGTCCCTTATTATTGTGGACAGAGTAGTATGTGTGACCCCGGAGTATCACAAAAATGCAACTGAGGTAATTGACTATTGACATACCATATTTTACATCCGATAGCTTTGATGGTACTTTTATGGTACCAGTGATTTCGGAGTGGTCATGTTGGGAGATTGCATAGGGAATGAGGCATACATTATTCTTCCTGAGTTTTTCTTGGAAAATAAAAACTTACCCTGCAATATATTTGTTAATTATTTCGAGCTCAGTTCATTGATTTACACATGTATGAACTGACATGAAAAATGAGAATAATTACCCACTTCATATGTTTCATGAATTGCAAATCTACTGTTGTTGCACCATAAATATTCAGGGTCCGTTATTGACTAATTACTTGTTGTACAGGCCTATTATAGATATACACCTAAATTCTCTGTCCATGTGATTTAGAGTTAAATATTTTGCTGTCAATTCCTCTCGGACAGATTTATCTCTCAATTTATCCTAACGTAGAATAATAGACTTCCTTGTCTTTGGTCTTTTGATGCCTTCACAATTTCTTTTCATGTTGATATAAGGAAGGAGCCATTTTATGACCTAGTGGTTGGATTGGGCTTATGACCACTGTCCTGTCTCTGACTGCAGATGCACCTAAATTCTCTTATTCCTCACCTTCTGTAATGGTAACCTGATTCTTTTACAGCCAAGTCCAACTTTCTTGCTAAGGCATTGTTTAAAACCAAATACTGATGGTAATCGATTAAAGGTAGCTGATCTTACTTTCGGGCTTCATCCTGCCATTGTATGGACTATTCCTTATGCAGTAAAATAGGAAAAAATATAAGGAGAAATTACCAAGACTATAGACCAAAAAGATAAGGGTGAGGGTATCTCCACATGACATCAGCGCTTTAATTCCCAAAAGGATCTGAAGTAGTCCACCTCTAAAGCATTCAATTCCCATAAGAATCTGATGAAGCAGGTAGTCTACCTCAAAAGCACTTCAATTCCCATAAGGATCTGATGAAGGATGTAGTCCACCTCTAAAGCATTCAATTCCCATAAGAATCTGATGAAGGAGGTAGGCTTCCTCCAAAACAACGTACACTGTGTGAACCCTAATATTATTTGTAATCATCCTCTGGCGCCGTTCCAGTCTCACCTACTGGTACCGTGCCTACTCTGTCTCTGTCATAGACACAAAGTTGATTGTTGGGCAGGCGTTCGAGGAATATATTTTTAAGGTTACACATGCAAGAATGCATGAATTTTCTCGATGGCTCAGTTAAATATTGTCTACCTTAGAGAGTGCAGTATCGCTTTAATCTTTCTTACAAAAGGACCAGGTTTCAGTTGAGCAGAAGCTGAGCATACCTATGGCCAATCCGTACATTTCTATGGGACTGGGTAGCAGTCCCTGGGTGGTGTGGGGAGGTATGGGGGCTTGCATAATTAGCAGACCGGATCACCAGAGATCTTGTCCCTACCCTCTGGGCTGCTTATTATAAGTTTCTTTTCTAGATGATCCTGGTATGTCGAGCTTTGTGATGAACAATGCTGAGATCAAGATAAAGAGGAGCAAAGGTAAGTACATGTAGGTGTTTTTTTTATTTTTTAAATGATAAATTTCCTTTAATCTCACTGTAGACTTTATCTGCATGGAGTTTATATGTTCTTCTGTATGTCTATGGGTTCTTATGGCTCTCAGGTTCAGGTATTCTTAAACACACAGACAGATGAATTGACTTCCTATAAAATTTGCCCTAGTGGAATTCTGAGAATTAGATCGGAGCTAGTGGACAATATGAGTAATATAAATTCTTACAGTGTTGTGGCACATGATGACGCTGTATATTCTAAGCTATCTACGTTATTGCGTTACCCCACATATTTTAGTGAGCAAATTCCCGTAGATGATTCAATCCAACCTCCCATGCAGTCCTCTCCTTCCCACTTCCCTCTGACTGTCCTCTCATAAGTTTTAATTCCAAAATCTGTTGACACATTGTAGTCTCACCAGGAGAATTTGTGATTCAGCGCCATAGATCTGTGAAGCCGGTGCGTTATATCAAACCACCGATTGTTTATCATTCCTAATAAGCTGTTTCCTAGTTATCTCCACAGGATCTTAACTCCTTTCAAGCTTGGTCGTTTATTATTCCAGAAAAATGTGGCAGAATATCTTTTATTTATTAATTTTTTCTTTCTTTCTGTTTTGTTTGCATTTCACGTGTGTTGTCGGAGCTTCAGGGTCCCTCGGAAAGGTGGGAAGTCTTTTCCTTCACAGAGAATCTATGGAGATTTGTGGAATGGCATCTGTTTCCAGCCATATCCTCATTGTGCAAATATTATGTAGGAGGCAGCTCAAGTGTTAAAAGAATTAGACGGCAACCCACACATCGAGCAAGACCCAGGAAGCTGTTTTTGATGTTCTTATGAATACCGGTCTCCCACTCCTTTCCATCTTCTTATTATTAAGTAGAGAAAATGTAATTTGTATGAAGAGAGATTGGTAATCTATACATCTCTCCTTCTCGAGCATCAGAGCTGAATTAACTGTCCTTCATGTCATTGTCCAGCCGCTAATAAAAGCTAAATACTGCTGACTGAATCTGTCATTGCGGGGACTTCATTTATGATCTTCTAATAAATTCGACACTCCTAGCCGTTTTATGGAAAGGGCAGCTACACCCATTATTATAGTATTTGTGCATGGATATTGTCACAGTCTAGTACAAAAAGAATGAAAATGAAATGATATTTTAATGGACCCACTGTAGGTAGACTCTTCACCACGGGTTGCTCATCATGGGTGACAGCCCTATAATAGGCAGGAATTAACGGTATGGTTATTGTGGGGTTTGTTTGATTTCCATAGAGAAACCTTTTTGTAAAAACTACTGGAACCAAAATGGACCACATTAACAACATCAAAAGGGTTCATCAGGATTCCCTATAATGTCACCAAAACCAACTATGCCCTCATATAATATGTATCAGTGTAGCTCTCAACGATATAGAATCAACAATACCAAGGACAAAGAGCTAGAAAAGTTTTTTTGAAAAACTATGCATATAATTTATTAATATTCCAAATCATACACATACACATATACAGCTCCCAAAAAGGGAGTTTAAAAAGTTTACAAAATACCAGGGGAACAAGGTGTCCCAGATGGAAATGGGACCACACAGAGTACCAAAACGGCCCCCCTCCTTCCCGTGCCCCAAAAATGAAGGTGTGCCAAATATAGATAGTGGTTATAACTATGCCCAGCAATAGGGCCAAAGAGGTAGAAGAGGGTGAACAACAATACAAATTCAGCCAATTCGATAAACTGGAGGTACCTTCTGGTATACACAGTTTTTAGCTTTGCATGTTGCACTTACCCACAGGCATAATAAGGGCAGGTAGAGGGCAGTCAGAGGGAAGGCCGAGCAGGTACACCCCGACGCGCGTTTCGCAGATGCTTTGTTGTGCATAGTTTTTCAAAAAAACTTTTCTAGCTCTTTTTCCCTATAATGTCGTGGTCAAGATCGTTGAGTGTTTTATTGGGTTTCCATAGAGGTACCTTTTTGTAAATAACTACTGAACCAAAATGGGCCATATTGACAACATCAATGGGTTCGATCAGGATTGACTATGATGCCATGGTCAAGATGTCCCAATTCTGCCATATACTGAAGACATGGTGGTAAATCTCCTATGCCTTCTCATCGAAGTCAAGTAACAAGCCCCATCCCTGCAAACTCTTTTTGTTTTCCACCCTGGAGGCCACTTTCAGCATGATGGGGCTGGGTATTTGTGGGCTGGGGTGTGAATGTACCGGTGGAGACTTAAAAATAATACGTTGCAATATGAAATGCAATCGGAACTGAGAACATGACAATTGCAATTCTGTTCATTCTAAAGGTACCAAACTATTCCTTTAAAGGAAATCAACCACTTAAAAACACAAAAAACCTCTATAAATACTCACCTCCGCTCCTCTACATCTTGATCCCGGCGCTGTCTGGCACTAGAAAAGAAATTAATAATTAGCAGCACGGATTACGGGGACAAGATGTCCGGGCTGCTAATCATGCATGAAGTTGCACCTCCCTCTTCCATGCTGGGAGCATAGAAGAGTAAGGTGATGTCCCAAGAGATTCTCGCCTCTTGCATGACCAGTATGGGAGAGGGAGGTGCGGGGGGGGGGGGGGTTGCATAATTATCAGCCTGGACATCTTGTCCCCGCACTCCTTGCTGCTATTTATTAGATTCTTTTCTAGGTGATCCTGGCGTGATCCAAGACTAGTGACGGACAGCACCCAAATCAAGATGCAGAGGAGTGGAGATTTTTATTTTTTAAGTGGTTGATTTCCTTTATGTACATAGCCCATAAAAATATCCTTGTGGACATCAATACAGAGAAGGATTCTTCACTGTAAAAGCAGTGAGATTATGGATGGCTCAACCACACAATGCTATGATATAGTCACTTTATCCAAAGAGTTTTACAGGGATCTGGATGACTTTCTTTAAGTTAAAAAGTCTGTAAGTTAAGGTTTTTGATGCGTCTTTGATCAACAGACTTCTCCATAGATGGCTTTTTTAAAAATTTTAAAATCTACTCTGTAGTAATGTTGTAATTTTTTCTTCCTCTAAAACAACATTAAAGGGGTTGTAAGGGTTTATTTATTTGCTTCAGGTGGTGTAAAAATAATAAAGAACTTATAGTTACCTTGGTCCTTAACTCCGGTTCAGAATGGTGCCTCCTATCACCACCGGCCTTAGTTGATATACAGATGCTCAGAGGTGATGTCACATCAACGGGACACTACAGGCTGTACCGGAAACGCGATGTTGACCAACCATAAAAAAACAGATTCTGGTAGTGACCGGATACACCACACTAGACTGGTGGCAAGACCCAAAGTAAGTTTCTAGAACGTTCTATATTAGAATCTTCCTTCTATAAGATTGGACAAGTTTGTCGAGAATAATATATTAAATATACGTTGCAAAGTATGAAAAGTATAAAGTGCTAAGGATCTGTCTGATGGCCCTGAGATAACTAATGCTAAAATTCGATGAACTTTCTTTAGTCTACAGGGGGTAGTAATGTGCTTTTAAACCAGGCAGATTTCCCAGTATGGTACGTCGCTATTAATCACTCAGGTCATATTCACATTTCAGATGCTCGCATTATCATTCTTGTAGGCTCCTTTTCTTAAAGACTATGTCATTTTTATCAGCTCTCCTGCTGCTCGGGCTTGGTCTCCACATACTTGAAGTCCTTGGAGAGAGATATAGTTGCATCTGTAAGCAGATGACTAGACAGAGGTTGTTCATCACTGCATTGCCTGCTTGTGTGTGGTACTTGCTGATTAGATAGGCTATTTACCGGACTGTCTGAAGACACCTTTTTAGCAAATGGTTCTGAGAATGTTTTCGTAAGGCAAAAGGACAGATTCTCCTGACATTTTTCTCTCTAAGCGATTGTGTCTGGCTGGAAATAACACATTAACATTTTTCTTTAAAAATGCAACTCGTTCTGTATCAAACCTATGACCTTTGATGAAGAAGACTGTTTTAAAGGAGATCCCAACTCTTTGTTTTCATATCCCAGTTATAGTAGGAGACAACCATCCGGCATTAGATTGAACAGTCCTCTAGAGGTCAGGTTCTTAAAATCGATCAGCGTATTACTTGATGAAGTGATTGATCTGGTCTGGATGACAGGATAGTCTTCTAAAAGGTGAACTTGAGTGAGAAGTGATTATATGATTATTTGATTTCGTCATCTGTTACAATGACCTAATATAGATAATACTGCTCCGTTATAATCATACGTGACAATAGATGAGGCACAGCTTATCCCCTCCCAGTACAATGACCTCTATATAGGTAACACTGACAACATCATTACATCACCTACTGACAATAGATGATGTCACAGAGTATCTCCTCCCCTCCCTGTACAATGACCTGCATATAGAAACACTGACACATCATTACAATCACTACTAACAATAGATGACGTCCAGCTTATCTCCTCCCCCTGTACAATGACCTCTATATAACACTGACCCATCATACAATCACTACTGACAATAGATATGTCACAGCTTATCCTCTCCACTCCCTGTACAATGACCTCTATATAGATAACACTGACCCATCATTACATCACTACTGACAAGATGATGTCACAGCTTATCCCCTCCCGTACAATGACCTCTATATAGATAAACAGACCCATCATTACATCACTACTGACAATAGATTATGTCACAGCTTCCCCTCCCCCTCCCTGCACAATGACCTCATATAGATAACAGACCATCAATACATCACTACTGACAATAGATGATGTCACAAGTTATTCTCCCTCCTCCTGTACAATGACCTCTATATAGATAACACTGCCCACATATCATCAACTGACAATACATGATGTCACAGCTTATCTCCTCCTCCTGTACAATGACCTATATAGATACACTGACCCATCATTACATCACTACTGACACATAGATGATGTCACAGCTTATCCTCTCCCACTCCCTGTACAATGACCTCTAATAGATAATACTGACCCATCATTACATCACCAACTACAATAGATGATGTCACAGCTTATCCTCTCCATCCCTGTAACAATGACCTCTATATAGATAACACTGACCCATCATTACATCACTACTGGCAATAGATGATGTCACAGCTTATCTCCTCCCTGTACAATGACCTCTATATAGATAACACTGCTCTGTTATTTAATCAATACTGACACTTTATAAATACATGTACAAGCTCTTTGCATGTTCTCGGTATTTGGGATACTATATAAATGTAGCCAATGTTTTGACCGTTCATGGCCATCTCACTATTAAAATAGCTTTCCTGGAATCCTCAAAAACAGTTTAGGGACAGGTCAGGGACGGCAAACAAACATTACTTTGGTATACTTAGTGGGACAGGGTCCTTGATCACACTGGTGCTTTCAGTTAATCCTTTGATGACACAAGTGACAATCCGGCCCAAGAAGTGGGGGGGCTCAGGTTATAATGACCTGCTGTGTCCAATTGTCGCCCTCCTGGACCACCTGTGAAATCTTGAGAGGAAGTGAAGTGAAGGAGACCACGGACTACGTGAACTGAATCCTGACCACTTGGCAGGTACCATGGTGCTAAAGACCAGGATGTACTCGCTTTGTTTACAGCTTATTTTCTGTCTGTACCTCCCTTAGGCAGGATATAGTTGAAAACAATCACATTTTTATTGTTGGATTCAGTTTTTCTTTAAAGGAGGTTCCAGGCCCTAAAATTGATGGTCTATACTTAGAAAAACCATCAGGTACCTAAAAATCAGGATCGTATCCATGGGCTTTCTGATCTTTGCCTTGTGTCTATAGAAGAGAGCCATGTCTTGTCCTACAAGGGCTAATGCAAGTGAGAAGGACAATTCAGACTATGGCTTCATCCAATAGATTGGGGGGTCCAATAACATGGCCCACACATGAATACAGCCTAAAAATTGCCTTTAACTTTTTTTATAACTTTTGAATACACAATAAATACTCTGAAACTATCAGTTACTCAGAAACAACACTTTATCTATTACTTTTTATCATTAAAAAAAATAAAAAAAATTTCATTAGATGGAAGAAACATCTGTGCTTTCACATAAAAAAACGTATCAAGAAGGTACGGAAATTACAAGTCGCCAAATCTGCACGATCAAATGCTTCCATCCAATGTGAATCTTTAATGAAGCCGGTCATAATTAGCAGTCATATCCGGTCTGGAGCTGAAAGTGGTGTTAATAAAACTAAATACATAAAATCAGATCGGGGCTCATCGCACCTCTCGCCTGTTTGCTTTTAATAAACAAACCTTCATCATACTGCGCTGTCAAAAAAGTAATGTTCCGGCTCCAGTCATGTGACCAGCGACTGGTGGAGAGTGTACGTTGTTATGAAGAGCAACTTCCTGAGTCCTTTCCCAGATTCTAGTTTCCATGGTAACCATTGGCTTCAGATTCATACTCGGATACAGTTTTTTAAGGAATCTCGTCCCGGTAGTTGATTTTTCTTCTTCTGTTTCTTGCATGTAATGTGATTCTTGTCATCCTTATAAATGAGGATGAAACATTTCAGTGTGTGTGAAGCAGGAGACTTAATCACAATATCCAGTCAGAGAGAAGCAAATTTTTTCATAATTTTTCTATTATTCAATTTTATAGTATAGATACATTTTCTTATGATGTTATAAACATAAGCAAATCCGAGTGTATATTGAAAATCCTGGGTTCCAAAAAAAACATATCCGTGGTTCACATAGCCGTGATGACGTCTGCCTTCCAGGTGATATCCTTGGTTGAGCTGGGGCTTATTCTGGGAAAGCTTGTGTGGTTTATCCTGCTTTTGAGCTGGGGATATAGCTGGGGACCAGGTTTGAGCCTTAAACTAAGAGGTGTGTCCAGGAACGCCTTTAATTTTTTATTTATTTAATGTTCTTTTATTGTTTTTTAGTATTAACCATAACAAGCGATTAGATCAACATTATATAACCTAATATAAATCCTAGGGTAACAAGATAACCAAGTTAAAAAGTATAACAATCAGACAGGGTAAGACACAAGAGGGAAGGAAGGGACAGACACCTGCGGCGTTCGTTCAACATAGTTTAGATGTATCATTCATGTCATCAGTTATCCTTGCAGCTTCCAGAAGTTATCCCAGGGGGCCGGGATTAGATCAAAGCGCTCTAGTGTGTTAGTCAATAGAGCTGTTAAGTGCTCCATATCAGGCGTCTCGACCCGAGCACCGAAGTCTGCCTGAGGGGGAGGTCGCTTGTTTTCACTTTGTAGAAATTTGACATTTTGGGCTTGTAAGGAGGTGTAGGAGTAGTTTAGGGGATATACCTAGAACTGTAGGTGGTATTTAGTAGAAAACGCCAGGGTCTAGAGGTATCTGTGTCCAGCACCAACTCTATACTGAGCTACCATTTTCCAATAGCCTGTTTTTCGGGGCAAGAAAAAGTGTGGGACATCTGCCCCTTGGATCCACAGCACCTTGTGCCTGTCCCTTACGTAGAGTATTTCTACAAAGTAGGTGTGAAAACTGGGGGAGATTATAGGGTATGACTTGATCTGTAGATAGCTGTATGGGCAGCTGGGGGGAGCAAGAATTTGTTTTGCAGGTCTATGAAGCTCAATAGTTTCCCTTTTCTATATCTGCTATGTCCGTGGAAGCAGTAAAGCCTGATGCGTGCCAGGTGTCTTGCCATGGTCCTTTAAGGCTGGAAGGTAGAGTGGGTTATATAAGAAAGGACATTGGGAGTGTTCCGAGCACAATGGGATTTTGGGTGCATTTTAACCAGATTGTCATTGTATGGGACATGGGGCCGAGCAGGGGAGAGGGGGATGTTATTTTGGCTGTTTCCCACAGGAAAGTGTTGGGATGTATTGGGGCGCTCCAGAGCTTCTCAATCTCCATCCACCAGTAGGCTACAAACGTTGACCACACTGGGATTCTGCCAGTGCGTAGACCAATATTATGAGCAGATCTGGCACTGCCAATCCACCCCATTCTCTAGGTTGCATTAAGATCTTTTGGGATAGTCTGTGCCATTTGTGAGCCCAGATGAACTGGAGTACAGAGGCCTGGAGTGCCCTCAAAACCCCCATCAGAATTGGGACTGGTAATGTTTTGAAGTAGTACATAAGCTTTGGGAGTATAGTCATTTTGACCCCGATTTATCTACCAAAAAATGGGGCAATTTATGCATGTTATGTTTCAAGGGCCTGTACAGGGGAGATCTGGATTCCCCATATTTCAGGGACTGGTTTGCCATTGGAAATTAAAATTAGATTGAGTCTAGTAATGGTTCTGTGGCATATTTATGGTCAGGGCCTCGTCTTGCTTCATTTACCCTACCATCCAAAGATTCCAAACTCTAGTAATCTGTGGAGATAAGGCAGCACAAGGTAGTGTTTACATAAGGTTAGAAGGTCATCAGTGAAAAAGTGGGTATTTCAATTTTTGTTTCTTACCATGTCCCTTAATATCCACCCTTTAATTTTTAATCCTCAGTCCTCAGGCTGGGTTATACTTAACTGCGTGATCTGGAACACTCCTGAATTCCAGCTGGTATGGACTCCAAACTGGTACCTGAGCTTGTATCCTCAATCTGAGCTGGAACCCTACCTGGACCTGAACCCAACTGTATCTGAGCCGAATTCTCAACCTGAGCTTGTACCCTGAACCTTGTACAGAGGCTATATCTGAAAATTAGCATGACCAGCATTTCTGTGTGTTATATAGTCATTCTGTGGTTGGTCTTATTTTTGTACCCTTCTGCCATCTTGGCTTTACACAGTTATTGCTTCTGCTGTGTCTGCATATTATCAGTCAGCCTGCTTTTCTTCTAATCTGAGAAATACACAGATAGGTTTTCTTAAGGTTGTCTCTTATAATTATTTTAAAAGGCAAATGGCAATTAGTAATAAATAGTAGGGAATGGTATGTGGTGAATTTAAAGCTGCACCTTTCTCTCCTAACTTTCCCATTAATATTTTCCCTATCCCTATTATGATCCTATGACTTATGTTTACTAGGTAGAATGCGAATTATATATATAAAACCCAATGCAGAAGTGTCAGTCCAAATTGTTCCTATGACTGCCTATTGAAATGAACAAGTACTGTATATCAGTTACACAATGCTCCATTAGCTTGCCTTGTATGGGTATACTGTTTTGTGTTGAGTCGGCCTCTTACCACCCATGTCATACAATGAACAACACCCTTTGCCTCATTACGGTCTCTCCTATTGTCCGGACCCTCTGTCAGTGTATTCTATAATCACAGCTGAGAAGAGCGTCTCTGAAAAAGAGATGGCAGACAAGAAACAATACAGCGACACACATCTAATTTACTCATAATAATGGAAATGAGAGTCCATCGCAAATGCTTCAATACTTCCCTCACCTTAGAAATGAAGTAAATTGAGGTCAAACAAAGGAATGGTTGTCGCCCTTGTTTTTCTGTGCCCTTGTAAATTATTTAAAAATACATTACCTCTTACAAGTCCTCTAAGTAACACAATTCCATTGATGTAAAATGTAACGGTGGGGCCGCTGACATTTATTTGTAATGAATCATTGAAGAATGCTAATGAAACCGCAGAAATTCTCGCATGGTTTTTGCTGTTTGTTAATGCCTAACTAAGGGTTTTCATGCCAAAAAAAGCAAGGTGGCCCAGATGGCGGGAAGAACGGCTAATCGGCCCTGCAAGGAGGTTATCACCCAAATGAAAATCGATGAAGCCCTATTAGAACATCAGGATACGGAGAGACTCTAGCCGCCATTAATGGATGTTTATGGTAGTAACCATAAACGATTAGGTCAACATATTATGGATAGACCAAATGCAGTTGTTGTGACTTGGTGGAACTGAGAGTCACACATTAGGGATATGACTTTAATCCAAAAGCAAGGGCAGAGCTGTAAGGATAGTGTTAACGGAACATAAGCTCTTGGGTTGTCAGGGAAGCTATAATAATTTATTGTAGGTCAAGGTAAAGCGTTGTCTTAGTTCATGAGCCTTTTGAAGATGTACAATAAGCTACATATATGGGGCACAATCAAAAGATGCATCCCATCCCTTTTTCATATTTTAGATTACCCATGTCCTCAAGAAACCGATGCAATGGAGTAAGAATACAAACCTGGTAAAAGTGTTCCACCAATACCCCAATTTTTAAACTACTGGCTCCAAGAATGGAACTGACAGGAAGTCTTATACCTAAAGGGTTCTCAGTGACATGTAAGTTAGTCCTTTCCAGAATAGGGGTTCTTTTGATTTGTTGAAGACCAGTGATGGGGACCCCCAGGATCACTATAAATTGGGGTCCATGTATCCCCATCGTACCCACAAGATAAAGAGAGCCAACATACCCCTCAGTACGTTAGAGATGAAAGGAGCAAAACTGCACAAGTGCAACCTTTCTTCTTATTATCTGGGGTACGACAGGGGTACAACAGACCCCCATTCCGGATCATCACTGCTATTCCCACCGTGGAAGTTAGCCCCTATCTGTGGATAGGGGCTACTTGTAGTCCCTAGAGAACCCTTTAAGTAGGAAACACACAGAAAACCAACTTATGATATATTAGTTTTTAAAGCACCTGGGATACACTAGTGCCAGCTCATAGTGTATTGCTTCCTCTTTCCTCGATGTGTGCTATTGGTCCTTAGTTTAGCCAATCCAAAGGAAATCTAAGTTGGGATACTCAGTTATTTAAAAGCCCTATAGGGTTCAGGACAAGGGGGTTGCCCATTAATAAGATGAGAATTTTCTTTTGTGAACAGCTATAACCATTAGCTCTGATATCCTACGCATCATGTTCCCTGTACCATTTCGTTTTCGATATAATGAGGAGTAGGAATGGGCAAGCTTTTCTCTGTTCATTTCGAATAATTACGACAAAACTTTCAAATACTAAAATTGGCAATCTAGTTTGGACACCATTAGAAAGCCAGGAATTGCCTGGTACATATTGTACTGGGATCAGGTGTGGAATCACGCCTCTTGGCACCGAAAGATTCTAATTTGCTGCTCCAGGTCTCAGATCATATTTCTTGTGTATAATTAAAATAAAGATGAAACCATGAATACATTTCTTATTTAAAATTTAATAAAAAATACTTGGAAATTTAGATTTTTTTTTTTTTAGGGTTTCCAATAAAAAGTTTGATTCACCAGGAAATTCCTCTTTTATGAGCGGGATGGGTGCGTATCAAAAAGAAAGAGAATATTTGATGGGGGAACTTTCTCCTGGTCACCTTTGTCTGAAACATTAAAACAAAATTCTGTCTCGGTTCTTCTGGGCTCAAAACCATTAGTCCCTGGAGAGATGAGCGTTAGCCAGCACAAATATCTACAATTTCAGCACTGGTGACATTTTTCTGCAATGTTGCTTTGACAGTAATGCTCTATGCTCGACCATCTCCGCTCGTGTATTTCCTTTTGTGCTTTAACTTCTTCTAGGGAAAGTGTGTGAGAAAAAAACCTGTCACTGTTTGATGGTGGTAGTTGATTTATCTACAATTTTGGGCATTGGGTTACAAATGTTAGTGTTAAAAAAGAGGGTTCTAATAATTGGATACACTCTGAGACTGGTCACAGTTACAGAACGAGGTGTATCAGGGGTTAGTATTTGGAACCTTTCATTTATTAATTGTTTATTCATCAAAGAGGGTTACAGAGTAGAATGTCAAAATTTGGTAGATGGTACTAAGCTCTGTAAAGTAATGAAACAGAAGGATAGGATAACCAATACAGGGAGGATAGTATACTTCCAGAGAAGGATAAGACACATAAGATGGGGTAGGTAAACCATAAGTCGGATACAAAGTTGCCAATTAAATAAGAAAAGGAAATAACAAAAATTAATTCATGGCCAGTCACAATAAAATGCCAAAGAGCAACCTTGAGACTCCGAAACCATATACATATAAAAGTATAGCCTTATTACAATACCCTTAAAAATTTTTCTGTATAAATCACATATACAAAGATGACAAAACAGAAGATTAGGTGCTAGGCAGCAATGCATTAGCTTTCTCACAGAGCAAAAAAAGAGATATATCCATACAAATCTAAAAGTTACATAAACGACTAACTAGTGGTATAACCAAGTATCAGTAAAAGGGCACAATGATAGCCTCAGAAGAAAAACGATGGAAGCATAGAACTACCAAGGGGTAACAAACAGAAATACCTAAATGACCCCCACGAAAGAAACAAGCGAGAAGACCCTTGCCCCCAGCATCCCACCACCTCATACTATGTATTATTTCTAGTATGTTGTTCAATGTTATTTAATAATGTTTTCATTTCATTTTAATTTAAAATGTTAATGGTACTTAATGAAAGAACCTTTATCTGTGATACAGAGGGTTTGGTGGTTGAAGTTTTCACATATCTAGTAGGCGGTATCTTTCCCTTCCGCCTTCTTGAATAATCCGAGGAAGTAGTAGCTATCATTATAGATTTTATATGATGGATAACCCGACCTAATAGTATCAGCAGCAGAGTTGATTAACTACCTCTTAATTCAGCAGGAGGAAGTGTATTAAGACTATAGAGGAGGATTACATTATATACTGTAGTCCACGCATGTTTGTCGGCTTCGTTTTATCAATTTTTACATTGTCAGGAGCGATATTCGTATCGTTCTAGTCTTACATGTAGGCATTCTGTCCGATATTATATTACAGAGGAGGATAGGTATCGCACACTATCAGAGATGGAAATTTCTTTTCCTTTTCTTTCGGTTCTAACTGTACTTCCAGAGTATCCCGGACCACAATGATGTTTTCCCTAAATTACAAGAGGAGGATAGTCAACTATTTAACGTAGTTCGTACGGATATTAAATGTCAGCATGGCTGCGCCTTACTATAGTTAGCGAGTCTGTGTTTGATATTTTATAAATTACTCAAGAGGAGCGTCATCAATTATTACGATTTATTACAGTTTAGTTTCTTTGCTCATTCCCTTTGTTTTCATATCCCAGTTATAGTAGGAGACAACCATCCGGCATTAGATTGAACAGTCCTCTAGAGGGTCAGGTTCTCTAAAAATCGATCAGCGTATTACTTGATAGAAGTGATTGATCTGGTCTGGATGACAGGATAGTCTTCTTAAAAGGTGATAACTTGACTGAGAAGTGATTATATGATATGATTTCCGCATCTATGTACAATGACCTATATATAGATAATACTGCTCCGTTATTACATCACTAGTGACAATAGATGATGTCACAGCTTATCCCCTCCCAGTACAATGACCTCTATATAGGTAACACTGACACATCATTACATCACTACTGACAATAGATGATGTCACAGAGTATCTCCTCCCCCCTCCCTGTACAATGACCTGTATATAGATAACACTGACACATCATTACATCACTACTAACAATAGATGACGTCACAGCTTATCTCCTCCTCCCTGTACAATGACCTCTATATAGATAACACTGACCCATCATTACATCACTACTGACAATAGATATGTCAACTCTTATCTCTCTCTCTCCCTTCTCTCCCCCCGCCCCTCTCTTCCCTATCCTTCTTCTTTCTTCTCCTTCTCCCTCCCTGTACATGACCTCTATAGATCCACTGACCCTCATTACATCACTACTGACAATAGATGATGTCACAGCTTATCCCCTCCTCCTCCCGTACAATGACCTCTATTAGATAACACTGACCCATCATCATCACTACTGACAATAGATGATGTCACAGCTTATCTCCTCCCCCTCCCTGTACATGACCTTATAATAGATACACTGACCCACATTACATCACTACTGACGAATAGATGTGTCACGCTTATCCCTCCCCCTCCCTGTACAATGACCTCTATATGATAACACTGACCCATCATTACATCACTACTGACAATAGATGATTGTCACAGCTTATCCCTCCCCCTCCTGTACAGACCTCTATATAGATAACACTTGACCCATCATTACATCACTACTGACAATAGATGATGTCCCACGTATCTCTCCTCCTCCCCTCCTGTACAATGACCTCTATTATGATAACACTGACCCATCATTACATCACTACTGACAATAGATGATGTCACAGCTTATCTCCTCCCTCCCCCTGTACAATGACCCTATATAGATACACTGACCCATCTTACATCACACTGACAATAGATGATGTCACAGCTTATTCCCTCCCCTCCTGTACAATGACCTCTATATAGATAACACTGACCCATCATTACATCACTACTGACAGTAGATGATGTCACAGCTTATTCCCTCCCCTCCCTGTACAATGACCTCTATATAGATAACACCGACCCATCATTACATCACTACTGACAATAGATGATGTCACATCTTATCTCCTCCCCCTCCCTGTACAAGGACCTCTATATAGATATCACTGACCCCTCCTTACATCACTACTGACAATAGATGGTGTCACAGCTTATCTCCTCCTCCTCCCTGTACAATGACCTCCATTTAGATAACTCTGACCCATCATTACATCACTTCTGACAATAGATTATGTCACAGCTTATCTCCTCCCCCTCCCTCTACAATGACCTCTATATAGATAACACTGACCCATCAGTACATCACTACTGACAATAGATGATGTCACAAATTATCCCCTCCCCTTCCCTGTACAATGACCTCTATATAGATATCACTGACCCATCATTACATCACTACTGACAATAGATGATGTCACAGCTTATCCCTCCCCCTCCCTGTACAATGACTTCTATATAGATAACACTGGCCCATCATTACATCACTACTGACAATAGATGATGTCACAGGTTATCTCCTCCCCCTCCCTGTACAATGACCTCTATATAGATAACACTGACCCATCATTACATCACTACTGACAATAGATGGTGTCACAGCTTATCTCCTCCCCCTCCCTGTACAATGACCTTTATATAGATAACACTGACCCATCATTACATCACTACTGACAATAGATGATGTCACAGCTTATCTCCTCCCCCTCCCTGTACAATGACCTCTATATAGATAACACTGACCCATCATTACATCACTACTGACAATGGATGATGTCACAGCTTATCTCCTCCTCCTCCCTGTACAATGACCTCTATATAGATAACACTGACCCATCATTACATCACTACTGACAATAGATGATGTCACAGCTTATCTCCTCCCCCTCCCTGTACAATGACCTCTATATAGATAACACTTCTCTGTTATTTAATCAATACTGACACTTTATAAATACATGTACAAGCTCTTTCTTTGCATGTTCTTCCTAGTGCAAATGTGTCTACAGTTTCAGATATTTATTTCGCTTGATATCAAGTGGCTTACTGTGACTAAGCCCCAAAAACTGCAGCAGAAGACTCGGTATTTGGGATACTATATAAATATAGCCAATGTTTTGACCTTTCATGGCCATCTCACTATTAAAATAGCTTTCCTGGAATCCTCAAAAACTGTTTAGGGACAGGTCAGGGATGGCAAACAAACATACTTGGGTATACTTAGTGTGCACAGGGTCCTTGCATCGCACTGGTGCTTTCAGTCAATTCTTTTGATGACACAAATGACAATCCATGGTCCAAGAAGTGGGGGAGGGGGGGGGGGCTCAGGTTATAATGACCTGCTGTGTCCAATCTGTCGCCTCCTTGGACCACCTGTGAAATCATGGAGGAAGTGAAGTGAAGGAGACCACGGACTACTTGCACTGAATTCCTTGACCACTTGGCAGGTACCATGGTGCTAAAGACCGGGATGTACTGGCTTATGTTTTACAGCTTTATTTTCTGTCTGTACCTCCCTCTAGGCAGAGATATAGTTGAAAAACAATCACATTTTTATGTTTGGAATTCATTTTTCTTTAAAGGAGGTTTCCAGGCCCTAAAATTGATGGTCTATACTTAGAAAAACCATCAGTACCTAAAAAATCAGGATCGTATCCATGGGCTTTCTGATCTTTTGCCTTTGTGTCTATAGAGAGAAGCCATGTCTTGTCCTACAACTGGGCTAATGCAAGTGAGAAGGACAATTCCAGACTATGGCTTCATCCAATAGATTGGGGGGTCCCATAACAATGGCCCACACTAAGAATACAGCCTAAACATTGCCTTTAACTTTTTTTGATAACTTTTGAATACACAATAAATACTCTGAAACTATCAGTTACTCAGAAACAACACTTTATCTATTACTTTTTATCATTAAAAAAAAATAATAAAAAATTTCATTAGATGGAAGAAACATCTCTGCTTTCACATAAAAAAAACGTATCAAGAAGGTACGGAAATTACAAGTCGCCAAATCTGCACGATCAAATGCTTCCATCCAGTGTGAATCTTTAATGAAGCCGGTCATAATTTAGCAGTCATATCCGGTCTGGAGCTGAAAGTGGCTGTTAATAAAAACTAAATACATAAAATCAGATCGGGGCTCATCGCACCTCTCCGCCTGTTTGCTTTTAATAAACAAACCTTCATCTCATACCGCGCTGTCAAAAAAGTAATGTTCCGGCTCCAGTCATGTGACCAGCGACTGGTGGAGAGTGTACGTTGTTATGGAAGAGCAACTTCCTGAGTCCTTTCCCAAGATTCTAGTTTCCATGGTAACCATTGGCTTCAGATTCATACTCGGATACAGTTTTTTTTAAAGGAATCTCGTCCCGGTATTGATTTTTCTTCTTCTGTTTCTTGCATGTTAATGTGATTCTTGTCATCCTTATAAATGAGGATGAAACATTTCAGTGTGTGTGAAACAGGAGAACTTAATCACAATATCCAGTCATGGTGAAGCAAATTTTTCATAATTTTTCTTATTATTCAATTTTATAGTATAGATACATTTTCTTATGTTGTTATTAAACATAAGCAAATCCGAGGTGTTATATGAAAATCCTGGGTTCCAATAAAAAACATATCCTACCCATGAAGTTGTCTTCTTCTGTTACCACATACAGAGCTTGCCTGCTGGAGCCGTGATTGATGTCTGTCTTCCAGAGTTGATATCCATGGTTGAGCTGGGTGCTTGTTCTGTGGAAAGCTGTGTGGTTTCATCCGGCTTTTGAGCTGGGGGTATTCAGGTGTGGGATAAGGGATCCAGGTTCGAGCCTCTAAACTAAGAGGGTGTGTCCAGGAACACCTTTAATTTTTTATTTATTTAATTGTCTTTTTATTGTTTTTTTAGTATTAACAGTACACAAGCCATTAGAACAAACATTATATAACCTAATATAAATCCTAGGGTAACAAGATTACCTAGTTAAAAAGTATAACGATCAAGACAGGGGTAAGACACAAGAGGGAAGGAAGGGACAGGCACCCCTGGCTGTTCTCGTTCACATTGTTTAGATGTATTTGTGACATTATTCATGTCATCAGTTATACTTACAGCCTCCAGAAGTTATCCCTGGGGGCCCAGATTAGATCAAAGTGCTCTAGTGCATTATTCAATAGAGCTGTTAAGTGCTCCATATCACGGACATCCTGCACCCGAGCACCGAAGTCTGCCTGAGAGGGGGAGGTCGCTTGTTTCCACTTTGTAGTAATTAGACATTTTGTGGCTGTAAGGAGGTGTAGGAGTAGTTTCGAGGGATATATACCTAGAACTGTAGGGGTGGTTTTTAGTAGATAAACGCCAAGGTCTAGAGGTATTCTGTGTCCCAGCACCAACTCTATAACTGAGCTCACCATTTTCCTATAGCCCTGTTTTCTGGGGCAAGAAAAAATGTGGGGGACATCTGCCCCCTTGGATCCACAGCACCTTGTGCCTGTCCCCTCTATGTAGAGTATTTCTAACAAAGTAGGTTGTGAAACTGCCGGGGAGTTGTATAGGGAGAGCAGGTATGACTTGATCTGTAGATAGCTGTAATGGGCAGCTGGGGGGAGCAAGAATTTGTTTTGCAGGTCTATGAAGCTCAATAGTTCCCTTTTTCTATAATCTGCTATGTCCGCGAAGCAGTAAAAGCCTGATGCGTGCCAGGGTCTTGCCATGGTCCCTGTAAGGCTGGAAGGTAGAGTCGGGTTATATAAGAAAGAGGACATTGGGGAGTGTTCCAAGCACAATGGGAATTTTTTGGGTGTATTTTAACTAGATTGTCATTGAATGGGACATGGGGCCGAGCAGGGGAGAGGGGAATGTTATTTTGGCTGTCTCCCACAGGAAAGCGTTGGGATGTATTGGGGCACTCCAGAGCTTCTCAATTTCCATCCACCAGTAGGCTACAAGCGTTGACCACACTGGGATTCTGCCTACGTGCGTAGACCAGTATTACTTGAGCAAATCCGGCACTGCCAATCCACCCGTTCTCTAGGTTGCATTAAGATCTTTTGGGATAATCTGTGCCGTTTGTGAGCCCAGATGAGCTGGAGTACAGAGGCCTGGAGTTCCCTCAAAACCCCCATCGGGATTGGGACTGATAATGTTTCGAAGTAGTACATAAGCTTTGGGAGTATAGTCATTTTGACCGCATTTAATCTACCAAAAAATGATTGGGGCAATTTATGCCAATGTTATTTCAAGGGCCTGTACGAGGGGGGGGGGGGGTCTGGATTCCCAAATATTTCAGGGACTGGGTTTGCCATTGGAAATTAAAATTAGATTAGAGTCTAGTTAATTGGTTCTGTGGAATATTTATGGTCAGGGCCTCCCGTCTTGCTTACTTTAACATTACATCCCTATAGATTACCAAACTCTAGTAATCTGTGTAGATAAGGCAGCAAGGTATGTGGTTGCATAAGAGTTAGAAAGGTCATCAGTGAAAAGCGGTAGTTTCAATTCTCTGACTCTTACCATGGCTCCCTTAATATCCACACCTTTAATTTTTAATCTTCAGTTCACCCAGAGCTGGTTATACTTTTAACTGCGTGATCTGGAACACACTCCTGAATTACAGCCTGGTATGATAGTCCAAACTGGTACCTGAGCTTGTATCCTCAATCTGAGCTGGAACCCCTACCCTGGACCTGAACCCCCAACTGTATCTGAGCCTGAATTCTCAACCTGAGCTTGTACTCTAAACCCTGTACTAGAGGCTATTCCCTGAAACTGAGCTTGTACCGCATTTCTCTCTCGTGTGTATATTAGTCATTCTGTTTGGTCATTTCTGTACCCTGCTGCCATCTTGGCTCTTACACAGTTATTGCTTCTTGCTTGTGTCTGCATATTTATCGGTCAGCCTGCTTTTCTTCTAATCTGAGAAATTACACAGATTAGGTTGTCTTAAGGTTGTCTCTTATAATTAGTTTAAGCAAGGCAATTAGGTAGGGAAATGGTATTGTGGTGAATTTAAAGCCTGCACCCTTTTTCTCTTCCATAACTTTCCCATTTAATACTTTTCCCTTACTCCCTATTATGATCCTATGACTTATGTTTTACTTAGGTAGAATGTGAATTATATGATATAAACCCAAATGCAGAAGTAGCTCAGTCCAAATTGTTCCCTATGACTGCCTATTGAAATGAACAAGTACTGTATATCAGTTACACAATGCTCCATTAGCTTGCCTTGTTATGGGTAATACTGTTTTTGTTGTTGAGTCGGCCTCTTACCACCCATGTCATACAATGAACAACACCCTTGCCTCATTACGGTCTCTCCTATTGTCCGGACCCCTCTCGTCAGTGTATTTTCTATAATCACAGCTGAGAAGAGCGTCTCTGAAAAAGAGATGGCAGACAAGAAACAATACAGCGACACACATCTAATTTACTCATAATAATGGAAATGAGAGTCCATCGCAAATGCTTTCAATACTTCCCTCACCTTAGAAATGAAGTAAAATTGAGGTCAAACAAAGGAATTGTTGTCGCCCTTGTTTCTTCTGCTGCCCTTGTAAATTATTTAAAAATACATTACCTCTTACAAGTCCTCTAAGTAACACAATTTCCATTGATGGTAAAATGTAACGGTGCGGGCCGCTGACATTTATTTGTAATGAATCATTGAAGAATTGCTAATGAAACCGCAGTAAATTCTCGCATGGTTTTTGCTTGTTTGTTAATGCCTAACTAAGGGTTTTCATGCCAAAAAAAGCAAGGTGGCTCAGATGGCGGAGAACGGCTAATCTGCCCCTGCAAAGGAGATGTTATCACCCAAATGAAAATCGATGCAGCCTATTAGAACATCAGTGATACGGAGAGACTCTTTAGCCGCCATTAATGGATGTTTATGGGAGTATAACCATAGAACGTATTAGGTACAACATATTTATTGGATAGACCAAATGCAGTTGTGACTTTTGGTGGAACTTTGAGAGTCACACATTAGGGATATGACTTTAATCCAAAAGCAAGGGCAGCAGAGCTATAGGATAGTGTTAACGGAACATAAGCTGTTGGGTTGTCAGGGCAAGCTATAATAATTTCTGTAGGTCAAGGTTAAAGCGTGTCTTAGTATCATGAGCCTTTTGTAGATGTACAATACGCTACATAATATGGGGCACAATCAAAAGATGCATTTATAGCCCCCATGCTTCCCAGCCCATCACTTTTTATTCAGTTTAGATGTACCCATGTCCTCAAGAAACCGATGCAATGGAGTAGAATACACAACCTGGTAAAAGTGTTCCACCAATACCCCAACTTTTTAAAACTACTGGCTCCACATGACATGGAACTGCAGGAAGTCTTATACCATAAAGGGGTTCTCCAGTGACATGTAAGTTAGTCCCTTTCCACAGAATAGGGGTTAACTTTCTGATCTTTGAAGACCTCAGTGATGGAACCCTCCAAGGATCACTAAAATTGGGGTCCATTGTATCCCCATCGTACCCACAAGATAAAGAGAGCCAACATACATCAGTACGTTAGAGATGAAAGGAGCAACCTGCACAAGTGCAACCTTCTGCTCTATTCATCTTGGGGTACGACAGGGGTACAACAGACCCCCATTCTCGTGATCCTATCACTGTGATTCCCACCATTTAGGAAGTTAGCCCTTATCCTGTGGATAGGGGATAACTTGTATGTCCCTAGAGAACCCCTTTAAGTAGGAAACACACAGAAAACCAACTCATAAATATACTGTAAATTAGTTTTTTAAGCACCTGGGATATCACCTAGTTGCCAAGCATCATTGTGTACTGCATTCCTCTTCCCATCGATGTTGTGCTATTGGTCCTATAATTTTAGCCAATCCAAAGGAAATTTCTAATTGTGGGATACTCACTTATTTAAATAGCCCTTATAGGGTTCAGGACAAGGGGTTGCCCATTAAATAAGATGAATTTCCTTTGTGAACAGCTATAACCATTAGCTCTCGTATCCTACTCACTCATGTTCCCTGTACCATTTCGTTTTCGATACTAATGAGCTGTAGACATGGACAGCTTTGTCTCTGTTCATTTCGAATAATTACGACAAAAACTTTCAAATACTAACATTTGGCTATAATCTAGTTTGACACCAATTAGAAAGCCAGGAATATGCCTGTGTACATATTGTACTGGGATCAGGTGTCGGAATCACAGCCTCCTGGGGCACCGAAAGATTCTACTTTGCTGCTCCAGGTCTCAGATCATATTCTTGTGTATTAAATTAAAATAAAGATAGAAACCATTGAATACATTTCTTATTTAAAATTTAATTAAAAAATACTTGTGAAATTTTAGATTTTTTTTTTTTTTAGGTTTTCCAATTAAAAAGTTCTGATTCACCAGGAAATTCCTCTTTTATGAGCGGGATGGGTGCAGTATCAAAAAGAAAGAGAATATTTGATGGGGAACCTTTCTCCTGTGTCACCTTTGTCTGAAACACTAAAACAAACTTCTGTCTCGGTTCTTCTGGGCTCCTACACACATTTAGTCCCTGGAAGAGATGAGCGCTTAGCCAGCACAAATATCTACAATTTCAGCACTTGGTGACATTTTTCTGCAATGTTGCTTTGTACAGTAACGCTCTATGCTCGACAATCTCCGCTCGTGTATTTCCTTTTGTGCTTTAACTCTTTCTAGGGAAAAGCTGTGAAAAAAAAACCTGTCACTGTTTTGACTGGTGGTTAGTTGATTTATCTACAATATTCATGGGCATTTGTGTATTTGGGTTACAAATTGCCTCAGTGTTATAAATAAGAGGGTTCTAATTAATGGTACACTCTGAGACTGGGTCACAGTTACCAACGAGGTGTCTTCAGGGTTAGTATTTGGAACCTTTCATTTTATTAATTTGTTTATTACATCAAAGAGGGTTTACAGAGTAGAATGTCAAAATTGGTAGATGGTACTAAGCTCTGTAAAGTAATGAATACAGAAGGATAGTATAACAATACAGAGGAGGATAGTATACTTTTCCAGAGAAGGATAAGACACAATGGGGCACATTTACTTACCCGGTCCAGTCGCGATCCAGCGGCGGGTTCTCCGACGCTGATTCGGGTTCTGCCGGGATTCACTAAGGTCCGTGCGCCGATATTCACCAGGTGTCGCTGCTGCGCCGAGGTCCGCTGGAGTTCACTTGCTTTTTTCTGGTGTATGTGAGTGCTTGATCTTGCGACACAAATGGCTCTTTAAATTCTGCGGTTTTTCCGAATCCTTCGGGTTGTCCGGTGGCCACGCCCCCCGATTTCTGTCGCGCGAAAATCGGCGCAATTGCGCCAAAAATCGATCGCGTGCGCCACAATCCCGTGAAATACAGCGCAAGCGGAAATATTCAAGAAAAATCCGACGGATACGCGGCTGCGGACCCTTAGTAAATGTGCCCCAATAAGATGGGGTAAACCAATAAGTAGGATACAAAGTGTAATTATAATATAAGAAAAGGAAATAACAAAAAGTACTATTATGGCCAGTAACAAATATAAATGCCATAGAAACCATATACATATAAAAGTATAGCTTTATTTACATATCCATAAAAAATTTTCATGTATAAATCACATATACGAAGATGACAAATCAGAAGATCTAGGTGCTGGGCAGCAATGCATTAGTTTTCTCCACACTAGCAAAAAGAGATATATCCCACTACAAATCTAAGTATCAGTAACAGGGCACAATGATAGCCTCAGAAGAAAAAGAGATGGAAGCATAGAATACAAGTGGGTAACAAACAGAAAAATTACCTTTAAATGACCCCCATAAGAAAAGGAGAGAACCCTGCCCAGCACCCACCCCAACATATATTTCAGTCTTTTGTCAATGGTTATTTAATAATGTTTTTATTTAATTTTAATTTAATAATGTTAATGGCTATTTAATGAATATATACCTATATCTGTATATTACAGAGGAGGAATATTCTAATATTACCGAGGAGTATAGTATAGTATAGTATTACAGAGGAAAATATTCTTATATTACAGAGGAGGATAGTACAACATTACAGAGGAGGAAGGTATAAAATTACAGAGTAGGATATTATAATAGTACAGAGGAGGATAGTACAATATTACAGAGGAGGAAGGTATAAGATTACAGAGGAGGATATTATAATAGTACAGAGGAGGATAGTACAATATTACAGAGGAGGCTAGTATTAGATTACAGAGGAGGATAGTACAATATTACAGAGGAGGCTAGTATTAGATTACAGAGGAGGATATTATATTACAGAGGAGGATAGTACAATATTACAGAGGAGGATAATATAATATTGCAGAGGAGGATGATATAAGTTTACAGAGGAGGATATTATAATATTACAGAGGAGGATAGTACAACATTACAGAGGAGGAAGGTATAAGATTACAAAGGAAAATATTATAATATTACAGAGGAGGATAGTACAATATTACAGAGGAGGATAATATAATTTTGCAGAGGAGGATAATATAATATTACAGAGGAAGATAGTATAATATTACTAAAATTATTAACAAAGTGATGGTAGGGATGTAGTTTTGCCACACATGGATCATTATGTACAGATTTGGGCACTGATACATAAGAAGGACATAACTGCCCTAGAGGGAATGCAGCAATTACGCCAAAACCATCCACATCATCGCTGCAGTTAATTCCCGCCTGAAATATTATTGTCCATATTTTATAACTTTTATTACAGTTTGTGTAATTTTTAGGACAGGAGGCCAAACCTTAAATGTCAGGTTGCCCATTTTCTAAAGTCACGTGTTCTGGATACTCTAGGCACATGGCACACAAGTTCTTTTGGGGTTTAGTGCTGCCTTATACTTGGTCGTATTTGACTAGCTTATTATTACACTCACTTTCTCATCTTGTCACTTGCTAGTTCGCCATCTTCTTCCCGGTGTATGTGAGTGCATGTCTTGCAACACAATTTGAATTTTAAATCCCGCGCTTATTCCGAATCAGTTGGGTTGTCCGACGATCAAGCCCCCGATTTGTGTCGCATGAAAGTCGGCGCTATTGCACCAAAATCCGATCGCGTGCGCCAAAAACCCCTTTTAAATGCGGCTCAAATCGGAAATAGTCGGGAAACCCGACGGAAATGCGGACCACGGGCCCTTAGTAAATGTGCCTCAGTGACTGCACCAGCAGCAGAATAGTGAGTGCAGCTCTGGAGTATAATATTTTATATATGGTATGGACTTTTATACCGTGATCACATCTTGTAGTGCTGTCAGTTCTCTCTTGCTTCCAGATTATGAGACAATACTGGACTGTCAGATTTGCTCTGTGAGAAATGAATGACTTGTTTTAACACAGAATAAAATCACATTTTCAAACACTACACAACATCTACAAGTAGAATGTATATTCCTGCAGACACCGGAGATGACTGACTGTAGAGAGGCAGAGACTGATCAGCAAGTGATTGCGCTAAACATCCCCCAGACCCTACACACAGTCCTTCTTCATGTGCTTGGGTTGTCATTCTTCTTTCCCATTTCCTGTTCTACACCTTGATATCTATTGGGAGTCACTAATGCCCCCAGTGACTTTAACGAGGAGCAACAAACCAAGGATGAATGGATAATGGATAAATGAAGTTTATCACGAAAGGATAGATATAAGATGGAGAGATAGAAAAAGGATAGATACATATTAGATAGATTTATTAAAGTTCTGCATTCATGGGGCTTAAACAAGTTAGTAATAGATAGATTTGAGATAGATAGATAGATAGATTTGAGATAGATACAATTAAGGGACCAGATTACGTACACTAGGATTGTTGGAATTCAGTTTATTCAAATTCTACATCCCCCCCCCAAAAAAAAGGGGAAGGACATGTTTTAATAAAAAATATTCAGGGCCAAGGTCTAGATCAGTGTTACTGGTTCACCCTATAAGGACATAGGGGAAACATAGGTAAGAAATACAAACCGGAGAGTGACGGAACTCTGAAAAATAACCAGGAGTTATGGTGGAGGGAGATGAGCGAGGGCCTAAATATTGAAGTCGCCTTATCAACTGTTAACTTGAGGCTGGAAAACCACGGTGGGACGGACATTGAGAAGGAAAAAATCGAAATCCAACATCATATTGTTAATATATCTAATAATCTAAGATATTTAATAACACAGGTTCTGTTCCACTGGGGCATTGAAATCTGCCGCCAATATACATAAAATGGACAAAAAGTGATCATGGAAAACTACAGACCTGTGAGTTTAACATCGGTTATGGGGAAAAATATTTGAGGGGGTTTGTTAGAGATGCTACTCTGGAGTATCCTCATGTACATAACCCTTTATAAACGGCATTCCGGCTATGTTAACAGGGATTGGTCTGTCAGACTAATCTGAGACCAATGGGGTCTGCATGAGGTCAGTAGTAGCCCGCTTCTTTTAATATTTTTATTACTGACCTTATGGAGGGTTTATAGAGGATAGTATAGATTGCGAGAGATTTGGGGAAGTTAAGGTGGCGAAGTGGGCAGAGAAGAGAAATATAAATATTATTCAACTTAGAAAAAAGACGACGAGGGGAGGGACCTCATACAATATACAAAACCTAAACGGACAGACAAGGATATCTCCAAAGGATCTTTCATACTTGACTGGACTAGTACAAGAGGACATTCCTCTACACCTAGAGAGATGTGGTTCTTATGATCAAATAGACAGGGTATCCTCTAACTAGTGGAGAGGAGGTTATACCAATTGCCACGGTGCTTCCTCTACACCTAGAGGAGAGGCGGTTTACATCACATAGGCAGGGGACATCCTCTACACCTAGAGGAGAGGAGGTTCTACCATCTCCATAGAACAGGGGGCATCCTCTACACATAGAGGAGAGGAGGTTCTACAATCACCATAGACAGGGGGCATTCCTCTACACCTAGAGGAGAGGCGGTCTCCATCACCATTAGACAGGGGGGCATACTATACCCTAGAGGAGAGGAGGTCTAACCATCATCATAAGACAGGGGGGCATCCTCTACACCTAGAGGAGAGGAGGTTCTTCTACCATTGCCAAAGACAGGAAGGCATCCTTACACCAAGAGGAGGAGGAGGTTCTACCATCACCATGACAGGGGCATACCTCTACACCTAGAGGAGAGGGAGGTTCATACCATCACCATAGACAGGGGGCATTCCTCTACACTAAGTGGAGAGGACTGGAGGTTCTACCTTGCCACAGGTGCAATACTCTACACTAGAGGAGAGGAGATACTACAAATCACCATAGACAGGGGCATACTCTACACCTAGAGGAGAGGAGGTTCACCATTGCCACAGACAGGAGGCATCCTCTACACCTAGAGGAGAGGAGGGTTCTACCATCACCCCTAGACAGGGGCAGTCCTCTACACTAGAGAAGAGCGGGTTCTACCATCAACCATAGACAGGGACATCCTCACACCTAGTGGAGAGGAGTTATACCATTGCCCACGGTGGCATCTTCCTCTACACCTAGAGAGAGGCGGTTACTACCATCACCCTAGACAGGGGGACATCATCTACACATAGAGGAGAGGAGGTTCTACCATCTCATGCAGGGGGCGTCCCACACCTAGAGGAGAGAGGTTCTACCATCACCATAGACAGGGGGATCCTCTACACCTAGAGGAGAGGCGGTTCACCATCACCATAGACAGGGGGCATCCTATACACCTAGAGGAGAGGAGGATCTACATACATAGACAGGGGGCCTCCTCACACCAGAGGAGAGGAGTTCTTACCATTGCCACAGAACAGGAGGCATCCTTACACTAGGGGGGGAGGTTCTACCATCACCATAGACAGGGGAATCTCTCCCACCTAGAGGAGAGGGGTTCTACCATCACCCATAGACAGGGGGCATACTCTAAACCTAGAGGAAGAGGAGGTTCTCCATCACCATAGACAGGGGGCATCCTCTACAACTCGAGGAAGAGGTGGTTCACCATGCCACAGCAGTGATTCTTACTATAAGTCAGGAGGACTATGGAAGTTTTCTGCTGCAGGAGGTTGGTATGGCAGATACTTGGTGCATGTCAAGAGCGGCTTGGATGGCTTTCTTCAGAAAAAAAAATCTCATGGGTTATGGAAAAAAAAGATTTTAATCTAATAGGTGGACTTGATGGACCCGGTCTTTGCCAACCTTATACACAATTGATATATGAGGACTCCTAAAAACTGTAGCTCGTTGAAGCCATTCCCATGCTTTCTAAAGTTTACTATCAAGTAGACCAGTTGAAGAATAGGGTCCAAACACTATCACCCTGTGACCCAGACCACTTTTGGACCCAGATAGCAGTACCGAGAAGTTAGAACCTAGACCCAAAAACAAGGCTATAACTCCCATAGGTCCAGTAGGTTTCAATGATTCTTGTAAAACCCAGTAAAGTAAATTATACAAGCTCAGTCCAGTAGATATCCTGGCCTACTGTGAATTTAAAATTTCATTGGACGTGTATTGATTGTAATTATCAAGGATAGATGAACCTTCATAGCATGTGGTGTGAAGTATTCAGTTTCCACTACATATACATACAGGATAGTCTAATAGAATTTATTATGATCGTGAATAAACTATATCCCCAAGCAATAAATAGGAAAATAAATTAAAGTGGAGAAGGTCACCCCAGACATTAGTAAGCAATCATGGGGCAGGTAGTATATAAGAACTAGTCAGCGAGAAACAAAAGTGAAGGTATCATAAATAGGTGAATAATGGAGTGGGGCGGGCCAATGGGGAAGAATCAATAGCCCAGCGAGCGGTTGGTAAAGCGAGGCGGGTGATCACATAATTGCCTACAGGTGTCACTAATCGAGGCTGACCAGGAGCGTCCTGTTACAGTAATCCATTCCACGCGTTCTGACAGCTAATAACGCTCGCTAGGGGCTGAACAATCTCCCGCAAAGCCGCAATTCACTATAACAAGGACTCCATCATTTTCCATTCATGTTGAGAAAAACCAAAGAGTAATTTGTTATGCAAAAGGGATGAAATTATTGTGACATCAAGAAAGACAAAACCAGAGGTGGTGGAGGTGGGGCAGAGCGCATGTGGAGTTACCAAAGAGGAAAATATAATACATGAAAATATAAAATGAAATCAATGAAAAAGAATGTCATCGTCTCACTATTGGGAAATGAAATTTGAAAGAATCAATTTAAAATACTAGTAAGGACAAACCGGGCTTGTTTGGGGGGCTTTCACATAGTTAGGAACTATACAATAAAACCGGAGCTGGGGAGAGCGTAGATGGGGTGGGGGCCCTCTGTGGAATGAGGAGAATATTAAAATAACAAACCAAGGCTGTGGTTGGAGTTGGGGTGGGGGGGGCATGGGCATTGGGAAATAGATAGGAATTATATTATACTGATGAAAAAATAAACATTCTAATACTTAGAAAAATAAAAAAGAAGGATAGCTAAGTATATTTAAATTAAACCAATGTAATTTAACCAAATAAAAAAAAGTCTGAATAAATTACGGTGGGGTTTAAAAGGAAGTATTCAGGACCCTTTTAAATTTTTTATCTATTTACTTATGGTAGCCAATTGGTAACATCAAAAAAGTTCTTTTTTGCTTTGATGTGAACATGCCCCCACAGAAAAAAAACAAATAAGACCGCTTAGAATTGACAACAAAAAGTTCAATCTTCAGCTCATCAGACCAAGAATCTATAGTTGGGAGTCTCTTATATGTTGTTTTGCACCCATGACACATTTCGATATGTCCTCCATCGCATTATAGGGGCTACTATTCAGCATACTTTTGACTTAAAGCTAAGAGGGTACAGTAATAGTGACCATTCTCCCAATTTCCCTCCGGTTCAATCTCTAGAGCTCGAATCGTTTAGGGTACTCTCACAGGCTCTCCCTTCGATTGTTTTATGTTCATCGAAAGTTCTCCTTGTATAGAGAATTATGAGGCCACTGTTCTCTAGGAACCTGAGTGCTGCAGAAATTATTTTGTAAACCTTGCCCAGATTCAGTCCTTGCATAATTCTAATCGCTCAGCTACTTGCTACGTTCCTTAGACACTCAGATTCGTCATGTGCTCGAAAAGGACGCGTGAGATCTTATATAGACAGGTGTGTGCCTTTCCAATCAAGTCAATCGTGTAATTAACACAGTTGACTCAATGAAGGAGTAAGAAACCATCTCAAGGAGGATAAAAGGAAATGGACAGTGTGAGGGAAAATATGAATCACAGGTTCAAAGGGTCTCGAATATTGTATGACTGTGCGATAATTCAGTTTTCCTTGTTTAATAAATTACAAATACTGTTGTGTTTTTTCCTCGTCAAGATAGGTGCAGGTGACACATCAATGAGATAAAAAAAAAAACTTTTTTGATGTTACTATTGCATGCAATGAAACAAAAAGTGAAAAATTTAAAGGGTCCGCAAGGAGGACATAGTCGCAATTCCGGCCAGTGTCCCAGGAATTGTGACTTATCAAAGGCTGTACGCCTGAAAAACTTGATAAATTCCCCCGCAGTGTACAAATTTCAGGAAGCTCTTTAGAAGAGACTGATTCGAGGTTGAATCTTTGACCAAGGTCACCAGAAAATACACAGAGGGAGCAAAATGGACAGAATAATCTGCTATCAAAATATTCCAGTGTGGAAAGTTGCCCTATAGCGATATTAATGTCCTTTGTGAAAACATGGAAAGTCACCGGGGTTATTTCTTGAAGGCTAGTGTAAAAAAATATTGGTTGAAATTAACAACCGAGGAAAGAAAAAGGAAAGTTATGTCTGGCAGAAACTTATAAAGGCCCTACATAACATGCCCTTTAGTGGGGGGATTTGTTGAAGAAGCACACAATGAACCCTAGGACGTAGAGTTGAAGGTGTTGCTTCTTATTCTTCTTTTACACCCAGGGACTTCTAAGGCTATCTGCAGGGTGTTGGCTTTAATAAGAATGTGATTTTTTTTGAACTCGTCTCCAGCACGCATCCAACTTTTCTGTGTATTAGATGAAAACTCCAGCAATGGCTTTTTTTCCGTTTCTAAAGTTGACCAGAATCTTTAAATGATGAATGTCTCTACTTAGCTTCCAATCTTACTGGTCAATAGAAAATCCTTCTTAGACTGAAACGTCTAAGGTTGTTGGAAAATACATAAGCAGTGTTTCGATGTTGTAATAACTGGAGATATACTAGAGCAAGCACAGAGGATTAGCATGTAAATATGGGATACAAGAGTGATTGCTTAAAGAGCTTATTGCTACGCCCTAAACTCCGGGAATGCCGCCCAGTTACATCTGTGATCAATGTAAGCGATTCAGAATTATGGCCACACAGGATTGACCTTGGGTGTTTCTACACGGGGGTACATGCGGCGACAACGAGGAGCTGAGCGCAATCATTATACAGCGGGACGCGCGGGAATACAGGAAAAACCCTATTAAATTAGGAAAGAACTAGGAACACACCTCGGGGATTCATCAAAATTCCAAGAAATATTATACAATCCAAGTGCATTTCTTCAAGAAGCTTCAAGGATATACATGGTAAGTAAGACGGAATATTCAGAAAACTTTAAGAAGACCTTTTATCCATTGCGCCAATTCCTACTCTTTGAATCCATAATAGGTGCGCGATCCACTACATACTCAGGACATTTGGAATTGTATTACAACCCTCGCCGTTTCAGGCTGATAGTTTTGATATCAAAATATAATATTATAGGCTATATGTGAAGGTGGGCGTTGGGTGTGCCATGCTGAAACAGAGGAAAAAAGGGCAAAAACTAATGGAAAATGATTGCTGGGAAACGGTATTAGTGACTAGAGAGATATTTTCAAACTGCACCAATTAATTAGCGAGACCGTTTTAAAGGATGCAAAAGTGTTACATGGAAGATGGTGAAAGATCTATTTTATAATAAAAAGTGGTATTGCTATACTGTATAATTAGGTATTTTTATAACTATATTAATTTGTTTTATAGTTTAGGACACTCAAAGTAGTCTATAGACAGGGAGCCATGCAGTGAGAAAAGTTGAGGACCAAGGGCTGGTACAGGCAGATCCGTGGACCTCCATACAACAGATGCAGTAAGAGACAGGGCTGGTCAGCAGGATAGGATGTGGGACCCCCCTGACAGAAACAGACCAAGGGCAAGGGCTACTCTAAAACAGCAGGATACGGACAGACCCCATAAACAGATGGAGTAAGAAACAAGGGCTAAACAGCAGAATACGGAAAGGACCTCATAACATTAACAGAGACAAGGCGTAGGCGCAGGATACGGAAGGCAGGGGCTGGCGCGCAGCACTGGGAGCTGCCCGAGGGGACTTCCGTGGGCCCAAGCTTGTGAGGGGACCACATAAGCGAAACACATAAGGAAGCCAGGTTGGGTGACGGGGGTGTCTGTATCTATGATACGTGATTGTGAGGGGGAGCTGTATATAAAATAACCATGAGGGGGCGTTTGGTATGCATTTAGGGAACAGGAGACGTGTTTAGTGTCTGCATTTTCTATGCGATACATGAGTTCATGGAAATGGTCCCACTGAGCTCTGTCACACCAGGGCTTAAGGAAACCTGAAAACGACCATCTGTCAGGACCCCCATAACAGAGACAGTCCAAGACAGAGGAGCGCGCGGATACTGACAGGACCCCCCATAATAGAGACAGCGAGTCAAGAGCTAGACGCAAGATCTGACAGGACCCCATAACAGAGATACGTCCGAGACAAGGGCTAGGCAGCAGGGATACTGACAGGACCCCCAGTAACAGAGACAGTCAGAGACAAGGGCTAGGCAGGAGGATAACTGACAGGCCCATAACAGAGACAGTCAAGACAAGGACATGGCAGGAGATACTGACAGGACTCATAACAGAGACAGTCAGGACCAGGGCTAGACAGCAGGATACGACAGGGCACACCATAACAGCAGATAGTCCGGAACAAAGAACTAGGCAGCAGGATACTGAGGGACCCCATAACAGGAAGACAGTCAGAGACCAGGGCTAGACACGCAGGATACTGCGGACCCCATAACAATAACAGTCAGAGACAAGGGCTAGCAGGCAGCATACTGACAGACCCCATAAACAGAGACAGAGACAAGAGGCGTAGGACAGCAGGAACGGGGAACCAGGACCCCTAACCAGAGAAGTAGAGACAAGAGATTAGACGAGCAGGATACTGACGGACCCATAAACAGAGACAGTCCAAACACAGAGACTCAGGCAGACAGGTATACGGACAGGAGCCCCATAAAAGAAAGAGAGAGATGACTAGGCAGCTGGAAAACAGTCTCAATAGAGAAGAAACAGTCAGAGTCAAGGGGTAAACAACAGGAACAATGACAGAACCCCCAAAAGAGAAAAAGATGAAAGACGCTAGCAGGCAGGATACATTAAGGACCCCAATAGAAGAAACAGTTGGAGAAAAGAGAGGGAAAAACAGGATTACTGAAGAACCCACCATAAACAGGAAACAGTCTGTGACAAGGGCCAGCGACCATAACAATACTGAAAGGCCCCATAAATAGTCTGATACAAAATGTGGGCAGCAAGGATACTGGGCTGGACCCCCCATAACAAATCAGTCAGATAAAGGGATAGAAGCAGGATTACTGGCAGGACCCCCACATAACATAATCAGTCAGATATAGGGGCTAGGAAGCAGGATACGTCAGCACCCCCATAAGTAAACAAGTAGATATAGAAGCTAGGAAGCAGCATACTAACAGGACTCCCATGAACAAACCAGTCAGATATAGGGGTACGCTAACGAAGCAGGATAAACAGGGATCCCATAACATAACCAGTCCATTGGCTAAACATATAACAAACAAAAGTTAAGGAGCTAAGAAGCAGGATCTAACTAGAACCCCCATAAACATAACAGTCAGATATAGGGAGAAAGAAGCGGATACTAACAGAAACCCACATACACTAACCAGTCAGATATAGGAGGAACTACAGGCCCACAAACAGCAGAGAATAGTACAAACAGAACTAAGACCCCATAAACATAACCAGTCAGATATAGGGGCTAAGAAGCAGGATATGGACTCAAACATACCGTGAACTAGCCGGCACAGACTACATAAAACCAGTAATTATAGGTAGAGCAGGATACGAAGCCTAAAACATAGTAAGGCAGAAGGATACTAACAGGACTATCCATAACATAAACCCAGTCAGAATAGGAGTAAGAGCAGGCTATAACAGGACTCCCATAACAAAACAGTCCAGATATAGGGTAGGAAGCGGTACTAACAGAACTCATAACATAACCAGTAGATATAGGGCTAAGAAGCAGGACTGAATGGACTACCCCATAAACATAAACCAGTCAGAGATATAGGGGCTAAGAAGCAGGATACTAACAGAACCCCAAACCGCTAAGGGGATAAACAATAAAGAACCATACATAACCAGTTCAGAATGGAATAGGAGCAGGATCAACGACCCATCGTCAGTATTAGGGCTGAAAGCAGGATACTAACAGAACCCCCATAACATAACCAGTCCAGCTATAGGGGCTAAGAGCAGGACTTACCAAAGAACCCCCATAACATAACCAGCAGATAAGGGGATAAGAAGCAGGATACAACAGAACCCCCATAAATAACCAGTGATATAAGGGGACTAGGAAGAGGATACTAACAGAACCCCCATAACATAAACCCCAGTAGATGATAGGGGATAGGAAGAAGATATACCAGAACCCCCATAACAATAAACAGTCAGATATAGGGGAAGGAAGCAGGATACTACAGGACCCACAACATAAACAGGTCAGATATAGGGGATTAGAAGGAAGCGGATATAAAGCCGAACTCTCGAAAACATAACCAGTCAGATAATAGGGCAAGAAGCAGGATACTAACAGGACTCCCCCTAACATACCAGTCAGATATAGGGGCCTCAGAAGCAGGATACTAACAGGACTCCATAACTAACCAGTCAGATATAGGGGCTAAAGAAGCAGATACAACAGGACTCGCATACATCTAACAGTCAAGATATAGGGGCTAAGAAGCAGGATACTTAACAGGGACTCCCATAATCAAACCAGTCAGATATAGGGGGGCTGAGAGAGGATTTCCTAAACAGAACCCTATAACATAACCAGTCAGATTTAAAGGGGCTAAGAAGCAGGGTACTAACAGGACTCCCATAACATAACCAGTGATATAGGGCTAAGAAGCAGGATATTAGACAGGACTCCCACAACATAACCAGTCAGATTATAGGGGCACAGGAAGCGGAGAACTGCTTAAATTTATCGAACAAAGACTTTTTTTTTTACTATGCCTATTTTTATTATTGTAAAACATGACTTTTTACATTACTTTTCTTATAATTTTTTTTTTTACTAATGGCTCTTTTACTAATCTTAAAAGACAATCTAAATTTAACTGTGAATATCATTAAGCATAAATTGATATGAACGATAACCGCTATACTTTTTCTGCCTTTTTTTTTTTTTAAATAATAAATATACAAAATAGAGTTGATTGATAATTAATGAAAAGTACAAAACTCAATCGAAACAGTAGTGCTTTGGTTCTTATTAAATGAAAATAGTCCAAGTGTAAAGTTTCAATCAGGACTATAACATAGCTTTCCTCTGCGGAGGCGGAATTGGCAGGAATTTATAAAGAAAATTGAGATAAGTAAGTTATTTCAACAGTGTAGCAATCAAGCCTAATTGTGGTTTACAGTATATTAAGGTGATTTGTTCATTTTTAGATCAAGATCCATTATAATGCAAGTCTTCTTGTACGACAAGTGTCGGCCTATCGCTATTTTCATATATTTTTTGATATTTCATATTTTATTTAATCCCTCAAGTTTGTAATTTGGGCGGGCAGAAGGCTTTTGATTTGAGAAAGCTTTTGTCAATGAATAATCATAAAAACTATAAATTGGTCGCAAGTTGAATGTGTCGCTGATTAGAACGAACCTCTCGGCCAACTACGCCGGTTAGGAATTGAAGAGAAGTTTTCTATGGACAAATAACAGTTCTTAACCTTTATAATAGAATCTCCCCCTCCCCCCATAATGCACCTGCTAAAACCACGAGACACTAAAATAAAGCGAGGATGTGATGACAGATGCATCTCACAAACTCGGGTGATAGTTAAGTTGACATAAAAGAGGCCAATAATAAGGGGAACTGTAAATAAACACGATAGTGATGTGTAACATGATGTCATGGCGACACCAGGAAAAGTCATCAGAAGGACCTCTATTCATCACATCACTTCCTGCTTTGCAGCATTGAGCTAAGCTGTTACTAACCAGACTTCTGCCTGACCCCACATACCTCTGCCTCTGCATGTGCTTTCCCAGTTGGACTGTGTAGACTTGTGCCCCAAACTGCACTGAATGCTGGCGTACGCAGGGCGGGGGTCAGGAACGCTCCGGCCGGCCGGACTGCAAAACTGTGGGCATGGTATCTATAATCAAATCTATTATATGTCGAGCTAGAGAAGAGAAGAGAGAGAGAGAGAGCGAGAGAGAGAGGAGAGAGAGAGGAATGAGAGAGAGAGAGAGAGAAGAGAGAGAGAACGAAGAGCGATAGAGTATAGAGAGAGAGAGCTAGAGAGAGAGCGAGAGAGCAGAGCGAGAGAGAGATAGGGGAGAGAGAGAGAGAGAGAGGAGAAGAGATGAGAGAGGGAGCAAGAAGAGAGATGCGAGAATGGAAATGTATAGAGAGAGGAGAGATAGAGAGAGAAGGAGAGTAGAAGAGCGATCTCAGAGTAATAGAGAGCGAAGAGAGAGAGAGAGACGAGAGATATGACGAGAGAGATCGATAATAGGAGAATAGAGAGAGTGCGTGATCTGCATAGAGAGAGAAAGAGGGAAAGGCTAGAGAGCTATGATGATAGAGAGAGAGACAGAAGGAGAGATAATCGATCGATATATCGATCTCATAGATATAGAGTGAGATCTAGCTATATAAGATAGATAGAGAGATCGATCGATCATAATCTATATAACGATCTATATATTATTTATATTATAGATACATATTAATCATATATATCCATCAGATCGATCTAATTTAGATCTATCTATCTCAATCTATCTATCTATTATCATATCATCTTCATATCTATCGATATATCTATCTCATATCTATTATCTAGCTATCGATCTCATATCTATATATCGATCTATCTCAAATCTATCATCTATCTGAAATCTAAAATATCTATTAGCTATTCTATCTCATATCTATATATCTATCTATCTCAAATCTATCTATATATCTATCTCAAATCTATCTATTACA
>CM033641.1:10823208-10899826 GCA_019512145.1 Engystomops pustulosus
TAATAGATAGATTTGAGATAGATAGATAGATAGATTTGAGATAGATAGATATATAGATATGAGATAGATAGATAGATAGATAGATCTAAATTAGATCGATCTGATGGATATATATGATTAATATGTATCTATAATATAAATAATATATAGATCGTTATATAGATTATGATCGATCGATCTCTCTATCTATCTTATATAGCTAGATCTCACTCTATATCTATGAGATCGATATATCGATCGATTATCTCTCCTTCTGTCTCTCTCTCTATCATCATAGCTCTCTAGCCTTTCCCTCTTTCTCTCTCTATGCAGATCACGCACTCTCTCTATTCTCCTATTATCGATCTCTCTCGTCATATCTCTCGTCTCTCTCTCTCTCTTCGCTCTCTATTACTCTGAGATCGCTCTTCTACTCTCCTTCTCTCTCTATCTCTCCTCTCTCTATACATTTCCATTCTCGCATCTCTCTTCTTGCTCCCTCTCTCATCTCTTCTCCTCTCTCTCTCTCTCTCTCCCCTATCTCTCTCTCGCTCTGCTCTCTCGCTCTCTCTCTAGCTCTCTCTCTCTATACTCTATCGCTCTTCGTTCTCTCTCTCTTCTCTCTCTCTCTCTCTCATTCCTCTCTCTCTCCTCTCTCTCTCGCTCTCTCTCTCTCTCTTCTCTTCTCTAGCTCGACATATAATAGATTTGATTATAGATACCATGCCCACGTTTTGCAGTCGGCCGGCCGGAGCGTTCCTGACCCCCCTCCTTGCGTACGCCAGCATTCATGTGCAGTTTGGGCACAAGTCTACACAGTCAGACTGGGAAAGCACATGCAGAGGCAGAGGTATTTGGGGGTCAGGCAGAAGTCTGGTTAGTAACAGCTTAGCTTGCCAATAGCTGCAAAGCAGGAAGTGATGTGAAATAGAGGTCCTTCTGATGACTTTCCTGGTGTGCCATGAACATCATGTTACATCACATATCGGTTTTTTACAGTTCCCCTTATATTGTCCTCTTTTATGTCAATTAACATATCACCCTAGTGTGTGAGATGCATCTGTCATCACACCCTCGCTTTATGTTTAGTGTCTTCGGTTATTATGCAGGTGACATTATGGGGGGGGGGAGAGATTCTATTATAAAGGTAAGAAACTGTTATTGTCCATAGAAAACTTCTCTCATTCCTAACCGGCGTAGTTGCCGAGAGGTCGTTCTAATCAGCGACACATTCAACTTCGACCAATGTTATAGTTTTTATGATTATTCATTGACAAAGCTTTCTCAAATCAAAAGCCTTCTGCCCGCCCTGAAATTAAACTTGAAGGGGATTAATAAAATATGAAATATCAAAAAAATAGAAAAGTACGATAGGCCGACACTTGTCGTTACAAGAAGACTGAGCATTATAATGGATCTTGATCTAAAAATGAACAATCACCTTAATATACTGTAAACCACAATTAGGCTTGATTGCTACAACTGTTGAAATAACTTACTTATCTCAATTTCTTTATAAATTCCTGCCAACTTGCCCCTTCGAGAGGAAAAGCTTATGTCTATAGTCCTGATTGGAAACTTTACACTTGGACTATTTTCATTTAATAAGAACCAAAGCACTCGTCACTTTTTCGATTGAGTTTTGTACTTTTCATTAAGTTATACATCAACTCTATTTGTAATATTTATTATTTAAAAAAAAAAAAAGCATAAAAAGTATAGCGGTTATCGTTCATATAATTTATCGCTTAAGGATCATTCACAGTAAATTTAGATTGTCTTTTAAATTAGTAAAGAGCCATTAGTAAAAAACAAAAAATTTAAGAAAAGTATTAAAAAGTACTGTTTACAATAATAAAAATAGGCAATAGTAAAAAAAAAAAGTCTTTGTTCATAATTTAAAGCAGTACTCCGCTTCGTGCCCCTATATCTGACTGTATGTTGAGGGAGTCCTGTTAAGTATCCTGCTTCTTAGCCCCTATATCGACTGGTTATGTTATGGGAGTCCTGTTAGTATCCTGCTTCTTAGCCCCTTATCTGACTGGTTATGTTATGTTCTGTTTAGAATCCTGCTTCTCGCCCCTCTATATCTGACTGGTTTGTTATGGGTTCCTGTTAGTATCCTGCTTCTTAGCCCTATATCTGACTGGTTATGTTATGGGAGTCCTGTTAGTATCCTGCTTCTTAGCCCCTATATCTGACTGGTTATGTTATGAGAGTCCTGTTAGTATCCTGCTTCTTAGCCCCTATATCTGACTGGTTATGTTGTGGGAGTCCTGTTAGTATCCTGCTTCTTAGCCCCTATATCTGACTGGTTATGTTATTGGGTTCGGTTTTATTATCCTGCTTCCTATCTCCTAATCCCCTATATCTGACTGGTTATGTTATGGGGGTTCTGTTAGTATCCTGCTTCCTATCCCCTATATCTGACTGGTTATGTTATGGGGGTTCTGTTAGTATCCTGCTTCTTAGCCCCTATATCTGACTGGTTATGTTATATCCTGCTTCTTAGCCCCTATATCTGACTGGTTATGTTATGGGGGTCCAGTCAGTATCCTGCTTCTTAGCCCCTATATCTGACTGGTTATGTTATGGAGGTTCTGTTAGTATCCTGCTTCCTATCCCCTATATCTGACTGGTTATGTTATGGGAGTCCTGTTAGTATCCTGCTTCTTAGCTCCTATATCTGACTGGTTATGTTATGAGAGTCCTGTTAGTATCCTGCTTCTTAGCCCCTATATCTGACTGGTTATGTTATGGGGGTCCTGTTAGTATCCTGCTTCTTACCCCTATATCGACTGGTTATGTTATGGGAGTCCTGTTAGTATCCTGTTCTTAGCCCCATATCTGACTGGTTATGTTATGGGGTTCTGTTAGTATCCTGCTCTTAGCCCCTATATCTGACTGGTTTTTTATGAGAGAATCCTGTTAAGTATCCTGACTTCTTAGCCCCTATATCTGACTGGTTAGTTGGGAGTCCTGTTAGTATCCTGCTTCTTAGCCCCTATATCTGACTGGTTATGTTGTGGGAGTCCTGTTAGTATCCTGCTTCTTAGCCCCTATATCTGACTGGTTATGTTATGGGGGTTCTGTTAGTATCCTGCTTCTTAGCCCCTATATCTGACTGGTTATTGTTAGTGGGGGTTCTTTAGTCTTCCTGATCTTAGCCCCTATATGTGACTGGTTATGTTATGGGAGTCCTGTTAGTATCCTGCTTCTTAGCCCCTATATCTGACTGGTTATGTTATGGGAGTCCTGTTAGTATGCTGCTTCCTAGCTTCTATATCTGACTTGTTACATTATGGGGGTGCTGACAGTATCCTGCTTCCTAGCCCCTATATCTGACTGATTATGTTATGGGGGGTCCTGCCAGTATCCTGCTTCCTATCCCCTTTATCTGACTGATTATGTTATGGGGGGTCCAGCCAGTATCCTGCTGCCCATCATTTGTATCAGACTATTTATGGGGTCCTTTCAGTATTGTATTGCCTGGCCCTTGTCACAGACTGTTTCTGTTATGGGGGTTCTATCAGTATCCTGTTGTTTCCTCCTTGTCTCCAACTGTTTCTTCTATTGGGGTCCTGTAAGTATCCTGCTGCCTAGCTCTTATCTCTTTTTCTCTTTTGGGGGTTCTGTCAGTGTCCTGTTGTTTAGCCCTTGACTCTGACTGTTTCTTCTATTGGAGACTGTTTCCAGCTGCCTAGTCATCATCTCTCTTTCTTTTATGGGGCTCCTGTCAGTATCCTGCTGCCTAGTTCTTGTTTAGGACTGTCTCTGTTATGGGGTCCTGTCAGTATCCTGCTGTCTATCTCTTGTCTCTGACTGTCTCTGTTATGGGGTCCTGTCCGTTATCCTGCTGTCTAGCTCTTGTCTCTGTCTCTGTTATGGGGTCTGTCAGTATGCTGCTGCCTAGCCCTTGTCTCTGACTGTTATTGTTATGGGGTCCTGTCAGTATCCTGCTGTCTAGCCCTGGTCTCTGACTGTCTCTGTTATGGGGTCCTGTCAGTATCCTGCTGCCTAGTTCTTGTCTCGGACTATCTCTGTTATGGTGTCCTGTCAGTATCCTGCTGTCTAGCCCTGGTCTCTGACTGTCTCTGTTATGAGGTCCTGTCAGTATCCTCCTGCCATGTCCTTGTCTCTGACTGTCTCTGTTATGGGGCCCTGTCAGTATCCTCCTGCCTAGCCCTTGTCTCTGACTGTCTCTGTTATGGGGGTCCTGTCAGTATCCTGCTGCCTAGCCCTTGTCTCGGACTATCTCTGTTATGGGGTCCTGTCAGTATCTTGCTGTCTAGCTCTTGACTCGGACTGTCTCTATTATGGGGGTCCTGTCAGTATCCTGCTGCGTAGCTCTTGTCTTGGACTGTCTCTGTTATGGGGTCCTGACAGGATGGTCGTTTTCAGGTTTCCGTAAGCCCCTGGGTGACAGAGCCTCAGTGGGACCATTTCCAGTGAACTCATGTATCGGCATTAGAAATGCAGAAACTAAAACAGTCTCCTGTTCCCTAAAGCATACCAAACAGCCCCCTCATGGTTATTTTATATAAAGCTCCCCTCACATCCTACGTATTCATTAGATACAACCCCCCTCACCCCATGGCTTCCTTATGTGTAGTCTTATGTGGGCCCCTCAGCAGCTATGGGCCCCGGAATGTCCCCGGGCACGCCCAGTGCTGGCGCCAGCCCTGCCTGTCAGTATCCTGCTGCCTAGCCCTTGTCTCTGTTAATGTTATGGAGGTCCTTTCAGTATTCTGCTGTTTAGCCCTTGTTTCTTACTCCATCTGTTATGGGGGTCCTGTCAGTATCCTGCTGTTTAGCCCTTGCCTTGGTCTGTTTCTGTCAGGGGGGGTCCCATCCGTATCCTGCTGACCAGCCCTTGTCTCTTACTGCATCTGTTATGGAGGTCCTGACAGGATCCTGCTGACCAGCCCTTGTCTACAACTATTTCTGCAATGGCTCCCTGTCTATAGACTACTTGTGAGGTCTAAATATAAAAAAAATTAATAATAGTTATAAAAATACTAATTATACAGTATAGCAATACCAAATTTTATTATAAAATAGATCTTTCACCATCTCCAGTAACACTTTGCATCCTTTAACGGTCTCGCTAATTATTTTGGTGCAGTTGAAAATATCTCTCTAGTCACTACCGTTCCCAAGCAATCATTTCCATTAGTTTTTGCCCTTTTTTCCCTTTTTCAGCATGGCACCGCCCACCTGTCAACATATAGCCTAATATTATATTTGATATCAAAACTATCAGCACTGAAACGGCGAGGGTTGTAATACAAATTCCAAATGTCTGAGTATTAGTGGATCGGCACCTATTAATGGATGCAAAGAGTAGGAATTGGCGCAAGTGATAAAAGGTCTTCTTTAAGTTCCGAATATTCCGTCTTACTTACCACTGTATATCCTTGAACTTCTTTGAAAGAAATGCACTTGGATTGTTAATATTTCTTGGAATTTTGATGAATCCCGGAGGTGTTCCTAGTCTTATCCTAATTTATAGGGTTTTCCTGGTATTTCCGCGCAGTCCGCTGTATAATGATTGCGCTCAGCTCCTCGTTGCCGGCATGTACCGCGTTGTAAAACACCCAAGGTCAATCCTGTGTAGCAATAATTCTGACGTTAAATTGATCACAATGTAACTGGCGGCATTCCCTGGAGTTTTAGGCCGTACAATGAGCTCTTAAGCAATCACTGTATCCCCATATTTACCATGCTAATCCTCCGTGCTTGCTCTAGTATATCTCCAGTTATTACAAACAGCGAAACACTGCTATGTAATTTATCCAACAAGCCTTAGACGTTTCAGTCTAAGAAGGATTTTCTATTGACCAGTAAAGATTTGGAAGCTAAGTAGACCATTCATCATTTAAAGATTCTGTCAACTTTAGAAACGGGAAAAAAGCCATTGCTGGAGTTTTCATCTAATAGACAAAGAAAGAGTTGGAGGATGGTGCTGGAAGACGAGGTTACAAAAAAATCACATTCTTTATTAAAGCCAACACCCTGCAGATAGCCTGAGAAGTCCTGGGATGTAATAAGAAGAATTAAGAAGCAACAACCTTCAACTCTACGTCCTAGGGGTTCATTGTGTGCTTCTTCTACAAATCCCCCCACATAAAGGGCATGTTATGTAGGGCACTTTATAAGTTCTCCAGACATAACGTTCCCTTTTCCCGGTTGTAATTTTCACCAATATTTTTTTTACACTTAGCCTTCAAGAAATTAACCCCCGGTGACTTCCATGTGTTCACAAAGGACATTAATATCGCTATAGGGCAACTTTCACACTGGAATGCATTTGATACAGATTATCTGTCCAGATTTTCTCGCCATCTGTGTATTTTCTGGTGACTTGGTCAAAGATTTCAACCATCGAATCAGTCTTCTAAAGATTCCTGAAATTTGTACACGTGGGGGGAATTTATCAAGCATTGTTCAGGCGTACAAGCCTTGATAAAGTCACAATTCCTGGGACACTGCCAGGAATTGCGACTATGTCCTCCTTGGCGGACCCCTTTAAATTTTTCACTTTTTGTTTCATTGCAGCCAATAGGTAACATCAAAAAAGTTTTTTTTTTTATTCTCATTGATGTGCACTCTGCACCTATCTTGACAGGAAATAAAACAAAAGTATTTTGTAATTTATTAAACAAGGAAAACTGAATTATCGCACAGTCATAAATATTCAGACCCTTTGATGTGATTCATATTTCCCTCACATGCTGTCCATTTCCTTTTGATCCTCCTTGAGATGGTTCTACTCCTTCATTGGAGTCAAGCTGTGTTTAATTAAACTGATTGGACTTGATTAGGAAAGGCACACACCTGTCTATATAAGATCTCACAGCTCACTTGTCAGAGCACATGAGAATCTTGAGGTCTAAGGAACTGTACAAGTAGCTGAGAGATAGAATTATGGCAAGGAACTGATCTGGGCAAGGTTACAAAATAATTTCTGCAGCACTCAAGGTTCCTAAGAGAACAGTGGCCTCCATAATTCTTATAAAGGAGAATTTTCGGATGAAACTAAACAATCACGGGAGATTACTGAGCTCTAGAGATGAAGAAGGGGAATGGGAGAATGGTCAACTATTACTGTAGCCCTACTGTAGCTTTAAAGTATAAAGTATGCTGATAGTAGCCTCATAGTATGCCGATGGAGGACATATGAAATGTGTACAGTGTGCAAAACAACATATGAAGGACTCCCAGACTATAAGATTCTATGGTCTGATGAGCTGAAGATTGAACTTTTTGGTGTCAATTCTAAGCGGTATGTTTTTTTTTTTCTGTGGGGGCAGAGTTCACATCAATGAGCAAAAAAGAACTTTTTTGATGTTACCAATTGGCTACAATGAAGTAAAGAGTAAAAAAATTTAAAGGGGTCTGAATACTTTCCGTACCCACTGTAATTATTCACTTTATTTGGTTAAATTACATTTTTTAATGTTAAAATAATACTTAGCTATTCATTTTTTTTTATTTTTATAGTATTTTAAATGATTTATTTTTCAAGTATAATATATTCCTATTTATTTGCCAGATGCCCCCCCCCCAACCTCCAACAGCCATGGTTGTATTTTATATTCATCTCAATTCCACAGATGGCCCCACCCCCATCTCCAGCAGCTCCGGTTTTATTGTATATTCCTAACTATGTGAGAAAGCCCCCCCAAAAGCACCGGTTTGTCTTACTAGTAATTTTAATTGATTCTTTCAAAATTTCATTTCCAATAGTGAGACGATGACATTCTTTTTAATTGATTTCATTTATATTTTCATGTATTATATTTTCCTCTTTGGCTACTCCACAGGCGCCTGCCCCACCTCCACCACCTCTGGTTTGTCTTTCTTGATGTACATAATTTCCCTTTTGCATAACAAATTCTCTTTGGTTATTTCTCAAACAATGAAATGGAAAATGAATCGGAGTCCTTGTTAATAGTGATTGCGCTTTGCTGTAGATGTCAGCCCCTAGCGGCGTTATTAGCTGTCAGACGCGGTGAATGGATTACTGAGAATCAGGAGCTCCTGTCAGCCTCGATTAGTGACACCTGTAGGCAATTATGTGATCACCTCGCCCGTTACCGCTCGCTGGGCTATTGATTCTGTCCCATTGGCCGGCCCCACTCTCATTATTCACCTATTTATGACCTTCACTTTGTTCTCGCTGACTAGTTCTGTAATAACTACCTGCCCCATGATTGCTTACTAATGTCTGGGGTGACCTTCTCCACTTTAATTATTTCCTAAGTTTATTGCTTGGGTATAATTTATTCACGAATAATAAGTATTGTATTAGACTATACTGTATGTATATGTAGTGGAAACTGAATATTCAACACCACACTATGAAGGTTCATCTATCCTTGATAATTACAATCAAATATCACGTCCAAGAAATTTTAAAAATTCACAGTAGGCCAGGGATAACTACTGGACTGAGCTTGTATAATTTACTTTACATGGGTTTTACAAGAATCATTGAAACCTACTGAGAACCTATGGGAGTGGTAGCCTTGTTTTGGTTCTAGGTTCTAACAGTCTCCTGTACTGCTATCTGGTCCAAAAGTGTCTGGGGTCACAGGGTGATAGTGTGTTGGACCCTATTCTTCAGACCTGGTCTACATTGATAGTAAACTTTAGAAAGCCATGGGAAATGCTTCAACGTAGCTACAGTTTGTGGAGTCTCATATTATCATTGTGTATAAGGTTGGCAAAAGATACGGGTCCATCAAGTCCATCCTATTAGATTAAAATCTTTTTTTTCCCATAACCCATGAGATTTTTTTTCTGAAGAAAGCCATCCAAGCCGCTCTTGAACATGCACCAAGTATCTGCCATACCAACCTCCTGCAGCAGAAAGCTCCATAGTCTCACTGATCTTATAGTAAAGAATCACTGGCTGTGGCAATGGTAGAACCACCTCTCCTCGAGGTGTAGAGGATGCCCCCTGTCTATGGTGATGGTAGAACCTCCTCTCCTCTAGGTGTAGAGGATGCCCCCTGTCTATGGTGATGGTAGAACCTCCTCTCCTCTAGGTGTAGAGGATGCCCCTGTCTATGGTGATGGTAGAACCTCCTCTCCTCTAGGTGTAGAGGATGCCTCCTGTCTGTGGCAATGGTAGAACCTCCTCTCCTCTAGGTGTAGAGGATGCCCCCTGTCTATGGTGATGGTGAACCGCCTCTCCTCTTAGGTGTAGAGGATGCCCCCTGTCTATGGTGATGGTAGAACCTCCTCTCCTCTAGGTGTGGGACGTCCCCCTGTCTATGGTGATGGTAGAACCTCCTCTCCTCTATGTGTAGATGATGCTCCCCCTGTCTAGGGTGATGGTAGAACCTCCTCTCTCTAGGTGTAGAGGATGCCACCGTGGGAATGGTATAGAACTCCCTCTCCCTAGGTGTAGAGGACTGCCCCTGTCTATGGTTATGGTAAACCCGCTCTTCTCTAGGTGTAGAGGATGCCCCCTGTCTAGGTGATGGTAGAACCCCTCTCCTCTAGGTGTAGAGGATGCCCCTGTCTATGGAATGGTGAACCTCCTCTCCTCTAGGTGTAGAGGATGCCCCTGTCTATGGTGATTTGGTAGACCCTCTCCTCTAGGTAGAGTATGCACCTGTGCAAGGTAGAACCTCCTCTCACTAGTGTGAGGATGCCCCCTGTCTATGGTGATGGTAGAACCTCCCTCTCCTCTAGGTGTAGAGGTATGCCCCTGTCATTGGTGATGGTAGAACCTCCTCTCCTCTTGGTGTAAGGATGCCTCCTGTCTTTGGCAATGGTAGAGAACCTCCTCTCCTCTAGGTGTAGAGGATGCCCCCTGTCTTTGAGATGTTAGACCTCCTCTCCTCTAGGTGTAAGGATGCCCCCCTGTCTAATGGTGATGGTAGACCCCTCTCCTCTAGGTGTAGAGGATGCCCCCTGTCTATGGTGATTGTAGAACCTCCTCTCCTCTATGTGTAGAGGATGCCCCCTGTCTATGGAAGATGGTAGAACCTCCTCTCCTCTAGGTGTAGAGGATGTCCCCTGCCTATGTGATGGTAGAACCGCCTGCTCCTCTAGGTGTAGAGGAGCACCGTGGCAAATGGGATGAACCTCCTCTCCACTAGTAGGTGATACCCCTGTCTATTGTGATCATAAGGAACCACATCTTCTCTAGGTGTAGAGGATGTTGTTTTTTTTTCCTCTTGTACTAGTCCAGGTCACAGTATGAAAGATCTTTGGAGATATCCTTGTCTGTCCGTTTAGTTAGTTGTATATGTGTAATGAGAGTCTCCCCTCAGTCTTCTTTTTTCTAAGTTGATATATTTATATTTCTCTTCTCGCCGCACTTCGCACCTGAACTTCCCCAACATCTCTCGTAATACTATACTATCTCTAATAAACCCTCCATACAGGTCAGTTAAAAATATTAAAAAAGGGGCTATCCCTACTGACCCATGCAGACCCCATTGGTCATCAGATTGTCTGACAGACCAACTCCCTGATTAACTAGCCTGGATCCGTGTTATAAGGGTTATGTACATTGAGGATACTCCAGGTAGCATCTCTAACAAACCCCTCAAATATTTTCCCCATAACCGATGTTAACCTCACAGTCTGTAGTTTTCCTCCGAGTCACTTTTTGTCCATTTTATGTATATTGGCGCATGATTGGCTGTGCAATGCCCCAGTGGACGAACCTGTGTTATTAAATATTTAAGATTATTAGATATATTAAAATATGAATGTTTGGATTTCGATTTTTTCCTTCATCATTCCCTCCATCACCACGTGGTTTTCCACGCCTCAAGTTAACAGTTTTGAGAAGCGACTTCAATATTTGGCCCTCGCTCATCTCCCTCCACCATAATCTCCTGTGTTATTTTTCAGAGTGTCCGTCACTCTCCGGTTTGTATTTTTTCTTACCTATGTTTCCTCCTATGTCCTTATAGGTGTGAACCAGTTAACAACTGATCTAGAGCCTTGGCCCTGAATATTTTTATTAAATACATGTCCTTCCCCTTGTTTTTGGGGGATGGATTTTGAATAAGACTGAATTCCAATCAATCCTAGTGACGTAATCTGGTCCCTTAATTGCTTGTACATAGGGGGCAGTATTATAGTAGTTATATTCTTGTACATAGGAGGGCAGTATTATAGTAGTTATATTCTTGTACATAGCGGGGCAGTATTATAGTAGTTACATTCTTGTACATAGGGGGCAGTATTATAGTAGTTATATTATTGTACATAGGGGTCAGTATTATAGTAGTTATATTCTTGTACATAGGGGGCAGTATTATAGTAGTTATATTATTGTACATAGGGATCAGTATTATAGTAGTTATATTCTTGTACATATGGGGCAGTATTATAGTAATTATATTATTGTACATAACAGCCAATAAAAATGTTACCCATGTAAGTATATGTGCACTAATGTATGTCGGATGTTGGATTGTGCTCAATATTTATCATGAACTTACTATTAATATCTTTTTTTCTATCTGTTTTGCATACCTCCCATACCACCTATAAAAGGTAAGTCAGTCATACTCTTTTTTATATATAGCACATTTTGTTGTATGCAGCTTTTGATGCATATTGCAGTTTTTGTCATTGGTAGATCTTTACAAATGTAGCAGATGTTAGCTTTTTGCTATAAATTTTGTGAATTTTAATGCTTTTAAGCTGAATTCATTGCAAGGGAGGCCAACTATCTATTTGGTCTTCTGTTATATCTCATGTATGATGTTTTATTTATCTTAGAGAGCTTTATGATGGATGATATGTATATTCATATACTATACATTTGCTGGCTTGGATGTCGGATCTGTTGAGGACCATTGGGCCATTACTCATCCATGTGCCTACTGATCGTTATCGTGAACATATCACATTGTTACTTTTTCATAGGCAGGTAGAAGCCTTTCATATAGATTTGATTGTGTACACAGATTTATGGGTATATACCTCTTGTCAGTAATGCCAACTAAGGATGGGGATGAGCTTTGTATGACCAGCCGAATGAGAAGTCCCAGGAGATAAAAAATGGTTGACAATGGTACTGTAGATATCAGTAGCAAAAATGTATGTATCATATTAATGTTTCTACATGAGGTTCACTATTTTAAAGGGTTGTACAGTTTTGAAGAATTAATCACCTGGTGATTGGTGATGCATTTTAGATTTGGGGCCACCAATCAGCAGCTTGAAGCATCACACGGCCGCTTCCTTATCACAGACCATCGAGACGATATATAGTCACCACCGCGTCTATGTGCAATTTAGTCCTATTTAAGTGAATGAAGCTGCAATACCAAACACAACCACTGTACTATGCAGACAGTGTGCTGAGTCGGAAGTGAAGAGACCCCAGCTCTCATCCATAACCTACAAAGTACTGACATTTTTCACTTGGTCTCATCAAACTTTTTATCTCCCATGAAACTATAAATAAGGCTACATTCAGACGATCGTATGGGGGACATATATTGGGGCGACGTATATACGTTGTACATACGCCCCACCATAGACGGCAATGGCCGCCAGGCGCATGTACCATCCAGTAGCCGGGAGAAAGATAGTATTTGCCCTATCTTTCCCCGGAGAGGGGCGGGGGTGAGCAATGCCGGCGTGTGCCTCTCGTGCTACGGTGAATGTAGCCTTATATAAATTATATCTAATATACTTCATTGAGGAGCAGATGAAGCCTGTGCTGACCCTGATGTCATGTAATAAGAGCAATACAGGCAGGAGCCTATTGGGTGACATTAAATAAAATGCCGCAATGTCCCAATTTTAGAGGTTGATGGTAATAATTGTCACTGCTGGATTGTCACGGTGTGATGGTCAACATAGGCTTCAGCTAAGGCCTACTACAAGGCAATGGGGATCTCCAATATGACTGCATGCAAAAAGTTTTTCCCTATTTCTCGCCTCCTTTTTGAATAAAATATGAATCCCTTTAAAACAACCAAGTCCTTATCATCAATGCACCGGGATGTTTGGGTGCATATAAATACTTCAACGCCCTTCAATAGTAAATGAATACAATTGGCAAATACAATTTTAGAACTTTTAGAACTTTTTGATTTTAAAAATAAAAAATGATTTATGACTTCTGGACTTCTTAAGAAATCTTAAAAAGAAAAAAAAAAATTTAACATGTGGTTTTTCTACTAATTTTTTTTTTGTTGCTAAAATTTTATTCTTCTCTCTATTTTCTTTTATATGTATTTTTGGCATCACACATTTCCATAAATACGTGGGGTGTTTTCATTTACAGTTCTTAGGGCAGGTCCAGCCATAAATACGTGTCTGGCTCCATCTGTGTAGTTAATGCATTGCCAGCAGCCGCAGCACAGGCCATTTATTTATACCCGTGATCTGCTGCCATGCATTATTAAAGATGCAATGTGAGAGATATGACTTCTAGTAAAAGCTGAAATATGAGGAGTCTTCAGGCGCTGGTAGTTATGAACAAAATGACAAGGCGGGGGTTAATTTTCATGCAAACTAACTTTTTCTAGCAGATATCAAGATGTCACAAGCCATTGATGTAGGCTAAATCTTTAGTACTTGATGCCTTTTTTTCGTGGTTGTGGCAAATTTTTAATGTTTTTGGAATTACTTTTGTATTATAGTAGTTATATTCCTGTACATAGGGGGCAGTATTATAGTAGTTATATTCTTGTACATAGGGGGCAGTATTATAGAAGTTATATTCTTGTACACAGGAGCGGTATTATAGTAGTTATATTCTTGTACACAGGAGCGGTATTATAGTAGTTATATTATTGTACATAACAGCCAATAAAAATGTTACCCATGTAAGTATATGTGCACTAATGTATGTCGGATGTTGGATTGTGCTCAATATTTATCATGAACTTACTATTAATATCTTTTTTTCTATCTGTTTTGCATACCTCCCATACCACCTATAAAAGGTAAGTCAGTCATACTCTTTTTATATATATAGCACATTTTGTTGTATGGAGCTTTTGATGCATATTGCAGTTTTTGTCATTGGTAGATGTTTACAAATGTAGCAGATGTTAGCTTTTTGCTATAAATTTTGTGAATTTTAATGCTTTTAAGCTGCATTCATTGCAAGGGAGGCCAACTATCTATTTGTTCTTCTGTTATATCTCATGTATGATGTTTTATTTAGCTCAGAGAGCTTTTTGATGGATGATATGTATATTCATATACTATATATTTGCTGGCTTGGATGTCGGATCTGTTGAGGACCATTGGGCCATTACTCATCTATGTGCCAACTGATCGTCATCGTGAACATATTACATTCTTACTTTTTCATAGGCAGGTAGAAGCCTTTCATATAGATTTGATATGGGTATATACTTCTTGTCAGTAATGCCAACTAAGGATGGGGATGAGCTTTGTGTGACCAGCCGAATGAGAAGTCCCAGGAGATAAAAAATGGTTGACAATGGTACTGTAGATATCAGTAGCAAAAATGTATGTATCTTATTAATGTTTCTACATGAGGTTCACTATTTTAAAGGGTTGTACAGTTTTGAAGAATTGATCACCTGGTGATTGGTGATGCATTTTAGATTTGGGGCCACCAATCAGCAGCTTGAAGCATCACACGGGCGCTTCCTTATCACAGACCATCGAGAAGATATATAGTCACCACTGCGTCTATGTGCAATTTAGTCCTATTTAAGTGAATGAAGCTGCAATACCAAACACAACCACTGTACTATGCAGACAGTGTGCTGAGTCGGAAGTGAAGAGACCCCAGCTCTCATCCGTAACCTACAAAGTACTGACATTTTTCACTTGGTCTCATCAAACTTTTTATCTCCCATGAAATTTTAAATAATGCTACATTCAGACGATCGTATGGGGGACATATATTGGGGCGACGTATATACGTTGTACATACGCCCCACCATAGACGGCAATGGCCGCCAGGCGCATGTACCATCCAGTAGCCGGGAGAAAGATAGTATTTGCCCTATCTTTCCCCGGAGAGGGGCGGGGGTGAGCAATGCCGGCGTGTGCCTGTCGTGCTACGGTGAATGTAGCCTTATATAAATTATATCTAATATACTTCATTGAGCAGCAGATGAAGCCTGTGCTGACCCTGATGTCATGTAATAAGAGCAATACAGGCAGGAGCCTATTGGGTGACATTAAATAAAATGCCACAATGTCCCAATTTTGGAGGTTGATGGTAATAATTGTCACTGCTGGATTGTCACAGTGTGATGGTCAGCATAGGCTTCAGCTAAGGTCTACTGAGAGGCAATGGGGATCTCCAATATGACTGCATGCAAAAAGTTTTTCCCTATTTCTCGCCTCCTTTTGAATAAAATATGAATCCCTTTAAAACAACCAAGTCCTTATCATCAATGCACCGGGATGTTTGGGTGCATATAAATACTTCAACGCCCTTCAATAGTTAATGAATACAATTGGCAAATACAATTTTAGAACTTTTAGAACTTTTTGATTTTAAAAATAAAAAATGATTTATGACTTCTGGACTTCTTAAGAAATCTTAAAAAGAAAAAAATGGAAAAAAAAACAAAAAAAATTTTTAACAAGTGGTTTTTCTACTAATTTTTTTTGTTGTTGATAAAATTTTATTCTTCTCTCTATTTTCTTTTACATGTATTTTTGGCATCACACATTTCCATAAATACGTGGGGTGTTTTCATTTACAGTTCTTAGGGCAGGTCCAGCCATAAATACGTGTCTGGCTCCATCTGTGTAGTTAATGCATTGCCAGCAGCCGCAGCACAGGCCATTTATTTATACCCGTGATCTGCTGCCATGCATTATTAAAGATGCAATGTGAGAGATATGACTTCTAGTAAAAGCTGAAATATGAGGAGTCTTCAGGCGCTGGTAGTTATGAACAAAATGACAAGGCGGGGGTTAATTTTCATGCAAACTAACTTTTTCTAGCAGATATCAAGATGTCACAAGCCATTGAAGTAGGCTAAATCTTTAGTACTTGATTTTTTCGTGGTTGTGGCAAATTTTTAATGTTTTTGGAATTACTTTTAATGTTTTTGGAATCTTACACAATTTACTTTGCATGTAAACATTATAGAGGCAAAGGAGACCCAGTATTTTTGGGTTAGGATTCCCAACCATGGTTTCCTGGGGTAAAGATATCAACCAATAATTTACAAAAAGGAAGCAGATGCTCCTATTACGCCCGCTATTATTTCCTCTAGGTCCAACTCTTTGATTTGAGTTGGGTCAAGTTGCGTCTCATCCAAGTCCCTTTGTACATTTTAATGTGCAATGTAGATTTTTGGTTTTTGGAGATCTATCTGCTGTAGGTTTATACTTAGTTTTTTTGTTTTTTACCCTTGAAGGAGGGGGGAGATTGCTTTGAACTGGAATCACATTTTTGCTTTAGAGTGTATGAGATGAAGTGCTCTTGACCTTTCCTCTTGGATACGCATTTTCCAAAAATATGTGATGTGAGGTGGCCAGTTTGGCAAAAACACACAGTTAAGGAATACTCCTTCCAGAGTCATTTATGCCATATATCTTTATGAGTAGCATAAATTTGGCAGTTTTGGAATAAATTAGAAGTTTTTGAACCATATCTTGATGAGCAAACCTGTTAAAGTTCTGTTTCGGCCAAGTTCAGCTACAAACTACAAAGTGAATGTTCAGTTTGGATACGAGTACCAAACCCAAACGCTCACCCTCAGTGGTAACACACACAATCGGTGCTGGTGTCTTAAACTTTAGACCATTTTTGTAAATACAACTTTGACATATGGTCAAGACTAGTCATGAAGAGGTCTGTGCCGAACATTCCACACAAATTCAGGCCAAACTTCTGCCTGAAGGGTCATGCAATATTGGGCATGGACTCACCGATCACTAGTTCATATGTATCATATATCAAAGTTGTATCAAAAATGTAAGAGTAGACACACGTGTAGACCTTCATATGAGCAACTGGAAGACTTGCTAATTTTAGATTATGTTCAAAACTATTCTGTTCTATAAGAGACATGGCATATAGGACACAGAGTTAGGTTGGGGTTTTCCAATCCAATGTTGGAGTCTTTGGTGCCTAATCCATAATTAGGTTCTTATAACCCATTTTTAGATAGAAATTGGCCAAGTTTGACCTTTGGTCATTGATCTCCATTAGACCTAGAACAGCTATATGTTAGTCTTCAAACAATTTAGAGTTTATGGGTATATAATAAACCTATATCTACTCAATCTTGGCATAAAGGACCCCTAGTTGGGTTCGCCTTTCACCCAGATCGGGATTTTTTTAATTTTAATTTTTTTTCTTTTAATTAAAAATTGGGCCAAATTGATCTTTGGTTGGTGCTCTCCATGGGTCACAGATCAGCTGTTTGTATGGCTTCATACAATTTTATCATTTACTGGAATATAATGAAATTACAGCCTCTTCTTCCATAGCCTTCAGGTCATCATTACTGAGAACAGAATTTCTCCCTGTTCACCAGATGAGAAAGATAAAGAAGATTTTTTATTCTAAGCACCTTTTGTAAGATTCCCTCAGCACGTTCAGTGTCCTATCCGAATCCCCGCAATGAGTCATTTGCAGCTGTTCTGCATGCTTTTTCTTTCCTCTTATACTGTCGGATGACTTTCTGCCATTATAGTTATTACTGACATGTAATGACCCTTAACAAATCTATGTCTTATGCATATCATTTGTCATTGAGATTCTGAGCTTTAATAAATTCTCGGATGAACTGAAATCTTCATTAAAAAAATTGCAGTCACATTGTTAATTACTGGGTCGTTTACTAAGAGAGCGGCTGTTCATTATAAAACATATATTGGACAGGAAAATTCTTTGTAGCCAGACTTATTAGACATATACGTGAGGGGTCAGCATTTTTGGTTTTTGGTTTTGCCACACATGGTTTATAAACTAATAGATTCTACTGTGGAATATTTTGTTTAGCTCACATCTTCCTTAAAGTGCACCTGTCACCAGGAATGTGATTTTTAGCTGGTGACAGGTTACTATCCTATGCTATGCTGATTTTAAAATTGCCTTTGTCAGCATTCTGAATACTACCACTACTTTATAAAACTTTCTTTCACATTACCTGGCTCCCTGTCAGCAGCACGTGGTGAGTCTCAGGGGAGGTTGAGGGTATCAGCCTGTGTGCCTTTGTCTCTGTCATGTGCGTTGAGCAGGCAAAGGAGTGAGGGGGATGATGTGGAGGAGAGGAAGAATGCATCAGGAGACTAAGACGCAAACACACACAGGCTGCTGCAGTTGCCCTTCTTCTACCACAACCCCTCTTCTCCCATCCCGGAACTCATCACACTCTGATGTTGGAGAAAAAAGAAATTCAAAACTCAAATACAGACAATTACATGAATAAGGAAATTAAGATCACCAAAGTTTCCTAAATTATCATTTTCCTACTGCAGAGTAGACAGAGGAGGAGGCCAGTTGTTTTACAGATAGGGACCAGCAAGTGATGAGAAGGGCTCAGTACAAGGATCCCAGGACTTATATAGAAGTTTTCGCTTTTAATTGTAATAATTACATAATTAATGTAAGAAAATTCAATGGCAGAAATGAGAAGATGCAGTGAGGAGATATTATTTTTGTGCAGTTTTTGAGTTTGGCGTTTCCACATTCTAAAAAACAAAACAAAAGCTACAAAAATGTAATAAGGCGACAGGTATTTTGTACAGATTTTAGGATTTGTCCCATTTTTCCAATTTGTGTCAAAAGCTGAAACCAGAACTGTGTGCAAACTTTATGAAGGCTGAGTGTGTCGTGAGACCACAAACTTTAACTTCTGAGAAAAGTGGCGGATTAGGAGAATTTCTTGACCATTGGCTGCCTGAATACAGGAGTTATAAAGGTACAGAAAACTTTAGATTGGTTCTATTGTATGTCATGCTCAAAGTTTTCCTTCTTTTTGAATCTGGCATCCTTCCCAAATTATGTCACTGTGAATGCCGAAAGAAATTTTGAAAACAGTATCCTTTCCCCACCACCCACATGGAGCGCGTGAAATGCTGATTGATTACATGGAGAGTGTCATTCGGGCTTTCTTATGAAGTCAGGATGATTTGGCATTTGTATCACTCTGCTCTGTAGTTTCTTGGTTACCGGGATAGTAGTACTTTTGTCTAATGTTAGTTCTATTGTAAAGACTTCAAAATTGCATCTTCCCGAGCTCCCGCTAGTTGCGGATATCTTGTTTTCCATTTTGAGAACTGAGCGGAACTTGGAAGGATTTGACAGTCAGCACACAAAACTTTTTGAAGAAATTGTTCTATGAATCTTTTGTTTATTCAAGGAGAAATATTTAAAAAAATAACATTTTTCATTATAATCTAGAATAGACCATTATGAAATAAATTAGAATTATTGCCTAGCGACAGAGGCTCAATCCAACGGATGACTCTATCAGATGTCCACATACACTACACAATGAAGACGTGTGATTTTAAACATTTTTCGGTAAAAAATGGAGACTTTGAATGTGGTATGAGCAGTTTAAGAAAATATATTTGATAAATTGAAAATCATTAAAGGAGTTGGCCAGGAATAATGATGAGCAGTCCCGTTCGGCTTGCCGAGTTTAGGCAAAACCAGTCGTCAACTTTGCACCGATGCTCCTTGGCATGATTGAAACAATGAATTAGTCTAATTATTACCTACCGTAAATACAACCTGACCCAGACATTAGACAGAAGTTCGAGTTCAGCATTCAGGCTTAACCCCCAATCACAGATGTTATCCCTTTAAATGGCACTGGTGGCATGTGCACAATGCTAGTTTCTCTAGGATTGTCATTCCCTGTGATGACATTTTAAGGGTTAACAAAGACTATTAGTGTCAGCACCGGTAAACCTGAATGCTGAACCCAAACTTCTGGCTCAAGCTCAAGTTCCGGGACCCGAACCTGCAATGTTAGGCAGGGACCTTGTGGTTCAGGTCAGATCAACCCTAGCCAGGAATAGTTAGAATATTTAAGGGGTTCTCCAATGACAACAAGTTACCCCCTTTCCGCAGTTTAAGGGTTAAGTCGCTGGTGGTAGGGGTCTTAGTGATGGGACCCCCACGGATCATGTTGTACCCCAGTTGTACCACAGAGAAGCAGATCGGACATGCTCCGGCTCCTCTTTTCATCTCGATGGTGCTGATGGGGATAGCTGAGAGCCACACTGGGCTATAATAACCCAGTCCATCATAATTCATAAAAGCATATAAATAAATAATAATTTTGAGGATTCTGAGCTCAGTTTTCATACAGCGCCACCTCAGGAAAAATGAAACATTACACATTTCTATTAAAATTCATTCAGAAATTCCTCTCAGCTAACAGATTTCTAAACAGGGAATTATAATCTTTGAACTCAAAATTCACATGTGTGTATTTTTCGTAAATCATTAATTTTTTCTTCAACATTCGAAATGTTAAAAATTATTTGAGGAAAGAAAATACAAAATATACATCAATTGTAGTTGTTTTACCATGAACTTGAGTTGTTGGAAAATCAAGCTCTGGCTCAACAGGAGACTGACACAGTTGTGCTTCCATTAACGGGAATGTGGGATATAAGATGCCTCAAATTAGAAGACCGCATGGTGGGAATCATCCCGATAGGACCGGCAATGTTTCTTTCCAATCTCTTAGTATTGATAATTCAGGCCCCATTTATCTATGGTGTACATTCAATCAGAAAGGTGGCAAACTATCCAACAGGGAGGTGGTGGGATGAGATGAATTGGTGGTTGATAAATGCATTGAAGTTCATTGGTGTGGAAAATGAGGGTCTGGCTGTCTCTCGAGATTAGCAGAAGGTAATAGAAGGCACAAACCGGTCGCCCATATCATGAATGGCATTTTGGATGCGACGGTGAAGGGGGGACACATCACACACATGTCAATAATAAAGGTATTATGGACTCGGACATATGTGGATGATATATTGGATAATGTCCTCCTTCTGAAAGGAGGATTTTCGGGATTATTCAGTTACAAAGCTTTGGGAGATAGGAGATGAATGCGGAGGTTACTACTTAAACACCATATTCTCTCCAAGTTTATGAACTGCTATTGTGTCTGAAATGTTGGCGGTATTAGGGTTGGCCGGCATTTTATACAGATATAAGACTTAACAAGGCCACACACATTCATCTGGTAATTAACCCTTTAATGGCATCAGAATCGTTACATTGACAAAACATTGGCATTGAGGATTCTTTAGGGTCAGAGCAGTGGCACTTACGTCTTTAGTCTAAGGTTGTGAATAACTATAGAAATGTTCAGATCTTCTCTATAAGACTTCTTATTCACATGGGTGGTCGCATATAGACAGATTGTTAAAGGAAATCGACCTTTAGCAATCTGTTAATTCAGTAGATCCTGATAATAGATTCCCTAAATGTAACTAATCCGTAATCCTTTTTAATTATTTCCGAAAATCTAACCAGTGAGTTTGAATACTTTATTATATTTTTATGCTAATTACCTGCAGAGGCTACTGTGGGGGCATGGCCCACAAAGGCACAGTGGCTCTTGGCACATCAACAGCTCAGTAAAGCTGGCAGGGGACCTGGAGCTTCTGTGCATGTGCAGAGCTCACCAGTGGCCAGTGATGTGCCTGCGCTTGTGTCATTGCAGCCCGGGGCTGATGTTAAGCCCGGGGCTGATGTTAAGCAAAGAGGTCCGTTTGTAACTAGGGGTCATCTGTAAGTCGAGTATTCTCAAGTCTTTAAAGCCTATTTAAATATTGTGTATGTAACTCTTCGGATGTTTCTTTGTAGTGTAAAAGGACATCTACCACCAGGATGAAGGAGTGTAAACCAAGCACGCTTACATGCAGGTATGTGCCACCCTGGCAGGATATGCTCTTCTTTTAGCTTCTTATTCCATTGTTTTTACAAAAAAAAGGCTTAAAAAATATGCAAATGAGCTTTAGGGGCTCTGGGCTCTGTAACTGTTAATTAAGCATGGAGCCTCTTAGGCTCATTTGCATAATTTTTAAAATCTTTTTTTTTTGTAAAAACAAGGGCATAAAGAGCTAAAATATAAGCAAAGAGGGGGCACATACCAGTATGTCAGTGTGCTTGGTTTACAATCCTTCATCCTGGTGGTGGATGTCCTTTTAAATATATTTGCAATTCAAAAATTTCAACATATTTTTGGTTTAGAACCCGAACACGTGGCCACCTACAACATCAAGTTTCATCAAAACCTGTGAGGAGCAAGTTACTGACCCTTAGTAATTCTATACCAATCATTTCATATGACTATTTGTGAATATTCGCCGCTCTATCCATCTCTTGCACCTCTAATATGACTTTATGCATTCTGATGGACCGGTTGTAAATAGAAGTAATTTTTTAATTAAAATCAAGATTTTCCTCCTCATTCAGGAATTCAGTTTTTAGCACAGCTCTATAATGCAGCCGGCTTATCCCACAGACTGAACTGTAGCTTAAAAAGCAGAATTTTTTATTGCTCTGTGTTGACTGAAAGTCGCATATCTCTAATCCTATTTCCATAATTATACCTCAATCCTGTAGACACAAAGTAATCCTTTGTCTCAGCCAATATATTTCATTTTTATGACTCCAGTCATTTTTTTTTTTTTCACGTTGACTGCTTAGGGCAAAAAAAAATAAAATCAAGACCTCAGACAAGCAAAGTCTTAGCAATGTTCTCCAAAAAAAAAAAATAGAAACAGTGATAATAACACTAGACGTTGTACGCAGAAGTGTATTACAGTCTCAGGGGATCCCTGGGAGGAAGGAATCTTCTATTGTTAGAGCTTTCCAAGGTAATCACATTTGGATAGGTAATTTAATAAGTGGAGACAGCAGGTCTTGGCCTTGAATTTGGGTTGTTCTTTGAGAACGTTTAAGAAAATTGACATCTGTAGTTTTATGACCCCCGTGGTTTGAGTCATGGTGGGCTTTGCATTTCTCTATGATTTACCCTCTTTTATTGTGATATGTAAGGGGTTCCAGCCTGTGTTCAAGGGCAATAGTATTGACCTTAAATTTGGGTAAAATTTTATTATGTACCCACCTATTGCATGGAGTTATAGTAAGTGTTTGACCAGCCAACCAGGGGATCCTCCAGTTATCCACCCAATACAATTGAGTCTCGAATTTAGAACTCCCACTGAGAAAACTGCACAAGCCATGCTTAAATTAATGTATTTTATGAAATCGATTTAATCTCAAGATTTTTTTTCATTTACCAAATATACAATACCATACGATACAACATTATTGATCCCCAGTGGGGGAAGTTATTTTGAGCATCGTAAAATACTTCAAAAGGTGTGGTTTTACATGTTGCGAGTTGCAGACAAACATTGTCACAAGACATTGTGACACAGCACAATACCAGTTACATGAACACATTACATATGGGGAAGCAATAACGGTATAAAAATATACCAGTCACAATGACACATAGACACGGACTAGACGGACATGTGTAGGAGTTACTACAGTAGGGGTGCCGATGCAGCACTAACAGTGTTGTGGTTAACTAGTAGTGGTATTGGTTTGACAGAAGAGACACTGCCCGTAGCTTCACTTTTACCAAGTACCAATGCTTAAGCTGCCGGGTTGTGGCTGCCATTGGAGCCTTGGTGCAGAGTTCTCCTGACTTGCGGTAAGGCTCTGGGTGTGATCACTTAAATTTCAGGTGCTCCAATGAAGCGGCTACTGGTGTTCTTGGCTGCCAGGATCCGGTTCCGGCACTCTGTTGGAACAAGTTGTACAATATTGAGCCCCTGATTCTGATGATCCATTTAGTGGGGGGTGAGAGGCCAAGTGGGTGCCACAGGGCGGGGGAAGGGCCAAAAGCCAATGCACAGGAAGCCACCTACAGCTGCGCCATCTTGGCAGTGCATCTTTTATAAGTACACAAGATTTGGAGAGAGAAGAGGTGATGGAGGAAAGAGGTACTGGTGCTTTTCAGATAACATTTTGAAAGACAAGAGTTAGCCAAGTTCTTACAGATAAACTCTCTTTGTTCCCTTCTGGTTCTTATATGGTATAATTATTTTGCACATAAAATAGCTGCACTTAGAAAAGATGCACTGTGTAAGACCAATGTCTGCTTTGTCACGCAGTACATAATATTCTGCTTACAACGCATTTATTTTTCAATGTGAAAAAATATCTCGAATCAGAGTTCATTACAATTTTTCGGACTATTTATTTATTTTTTGCATTTTTTTGTAATTAGTTATTTCATTGGATCATTTCTTTAACATTTTTCTTTCTTTAGCCGCTATTGTTGTTTCGTGCTAAAGGGGAAAAAAATCTTAAAAAATCTCTGCATGGACGGCGCATCAGGGACTTTCTTTTTCTTCTTAACTTCTCTACATTTTTTTTTTTCTTGGGGTTGATGCTTCACTATTAAATTCTACCAGGATCATCTGATGTGTTTTGAATTGCAGCTTGCCTCGGGGCAGAATTATAACAAGGCCAGGATTTCACAGGGAACAAGATCAATATTTAAAGCCTTAGCATTTGGAAAAGCTGTTGCAGCTTCTGAAGAGACATTCTGAGGAATCGGTTGATGCTACCTGATGGGTCCGCGGCCCTCAAATCACAATAAAAATTACACATTGCACAAATTGCAGCCACAGGCTCAACCGTTTCACCAGAATATTAAACAGTCCAATTAATTGTCGGTTATTTCTTTCTTTAATTTTTGTTTATTACTTGTTGTACATGTAGAAAGTCAAATTGCAAGAGGTTTTATTATTGTATTATATTGTTTCATTTGTTATTTATATGTTTTTAAATTTCACACAATTTTCAAAAGTGCTTTATTTGTGCATTATTTTTAGAAATCTTCTTTTCCATTCAGATTTGAGTGATATTTAATAGAATAATCGTCTTCCAGCCAAAATGATGAAGACCATTAAGCCATTATTAGAAGTGGAGGGTAAACAAATGGTACCTGTATTACAATGACCCCTTGGACCCCTACCCAACTTTTTCATATGTCCATTGGTATCTTTTGGCATCTCAAATGACCCATTAAAGCAGCACATGTAGCCAGATTTAAAGCCACAGCCTAAAAAAGATAGAGGCACAGGCCCAAATATATATATTTTTCTCATTTAACCGCATTTGAAAACGGCATATGTTAAATAATAACATAATACCGTAACCTATGGAAGGTGAAAATCTTAAATAACAGCTCAAATACATCAGCTCAGCTCTACATAGGGTGGATGAGTGACCTATAAAATGCTTGAAATAAGTGACTTAAAAAAATACCATAGTGCTGCACAATTATCCCCACCCCCCCTTTCCCCTTCCTGGTTTATGGGCCCAGTCTTAACTGTAACAATTGAGATCTCTATATTTATTAGTGTCTGATGTATCTTCATTTCTGAGATGTGATTCCTGGTTTATTTTCTTCATTCTTTCTTATTTGGCCCAGATACATAAGAAAAACAGGAAACTTTCAGTGCAGATGCAATTTACCCGTACACAACACAACTGGGCCATACACTGCGGTCTACTGAATACCAATACATTTTATAGGAAAGAAATAGACTCTTTTCTCTGTCAATAGAAATTGGACTATGGGGCGGATTTACTTACCCGGTCCTGTTGCGATCCAGTGGCGCATTCTCTGTGGAGGATACGGGTCTTCCGGCGATCCACTAAGGTTGTGCGCCCGATGTCCACTAGGTGTCGCTGCTGCGCTGAAGTACGTCGGAGTTCACTGAAGTTCACTTTCTTACCCTGGGTGCAGGTAAGCGCGTGTCAAGCAACACTTTTTTTTTTATACAGCGGTTTTTCCAAATCCGTCGGTTTTTCTTACGGCCACACCCCCAATTTCCATTGCATGCATGCTGGTGACGATGCGCCACAATCCGATCGCGTGCGCCAAAAACCCGGGACAATTCAGGGAAAATCGGCGCAAAACGGTAATAATCGGGTAACCCGATGGAAAAACGCGATCTGGGCCTTTAGTAAATGACTCCCTATGCGTTAAGGGATTACCAGGAACTATTTTGCTTGGGGCCCCTGAATTATCCAATGCCCATAGATGAGCAGTTTTGAGATGTTACATTCCTTGGATATTCATTCCAAATCTTCTAGGCAGACAGGTAAGAGGGTGTATAATTAAAGTTAGATAAAAAAAATTGGGCTAAATACTTGGAGGATGTGTTAGTTGCATGGGAAGGATATTGTATATATGATATAGTTAAGACTGGGAATGGAAAGAAATGTTAAAGTAAATATCCAACCTTATATACGTTTCATAAGGTATACAATCAATTAGATTAATTATCTTGGGTACGAGGGGTGTATGGGACCTCCTCCTGTCTTCAAATTTATCAAAATCGTCAACAAATTTGCTACTTTCTTCAGAATATTTGCCAATCCAATACAGTTTTCATTTCGTCTTACTCCCGTTCCAGAGCAGGTGAATCAAATTCGAGACACATTTATAAAGTCACAAATTTGGGTCTTTTCCTTAAAAAGATGTAAATACCCCTCATGCAGATTTTTTTTTTTTTGCCCAGCAGATTAGTAAAGGACCTCTAAATCGGTTGCCTACTGATAAATTGGTCCCATGGAATCGAACCCTGGTTACCTGGCAGCCAGAAAACCTGCTACAATGTGGGGTATATTCTCGAGAATAAATACACAAATATGTTTCTTTTCCAATTTCCCCGGTGTGACCATATCTTGGCACCTAACACACCAGCATTTCATTATATCACAAAATCAGGGTTTTCTTCTAAAGATGTTCTTCTTGTGCCAGTGTTGAGTCAAAGGAAACCATAAGGATTACACAGAATGGAGATGTGGTATTTGGAATATATTTATACATGAGGGATAAGGTGAACAACCATAAGTAGGTTATTGGTGTTGCAACTATTCATAAATTACCGGGAGTTTACATGTAAGTTGTCATCTGCACTGGAGCCTCTATCATAGATTGTATTTAGGCCGGTCGATTCATGCACACTATTCTATTATAAGCCCAATGGACCTCATTAGGTGTTATAGTAGACCTTCAGTGGAGTCTTTTTGGGTGTTTTGGAATCTGTCTAGAATTAATTGGGTCACTTGGTCTTACTTTGTTCTTCTGTTTTTTGGAACTCTTCTTGACTTTTTTGTGGTTTTTCCTTATTGATCCATGTGGGTTTTGGTCTTTAGTGAATTTGCAACTGTTTAAAACAAAAGTCTTCAAAAGTCGCAATTAGTTTCAAGTTCATTTCTACGCCTGGTCAGGGGCAGCTTTAGATTTGTTGCAAGTTTCACATCTGGATTTAGGTGATAGCTCAGGGAACATTGCAGAAAACTAAACAATGGTGAACTTTGAAGCGTGACAGTTTAAGGTGCAAAAAAATTAACAAATGAGCACATGCACCATGAAAAATCTCAAAAATTAAAGAAAAAGCCAAGCTAAAAGTTTGAAACAAGTGCCCCATAATCTATAATAGAGCAAAATAACAACCCGGCCCGACCTCCATGGAGCTGTCAACTTAGGCTAACTCTATATAGATTTTAAAGAAAATAACTTTGAATAATTCTCAGTGTATGATATACATGCATGCTATACACGAGTAGTGTATTGGTCAAGATTATGTTACTTATAGATATTTTAAAGGTAGATTGGGTGGTAGGTGGATCTATAGGATGTGAGGATAGCCCTTTAAAGGGCTAATCCTCACGTCCCCGCAATTTTTTATTAACTTTTATTCCCCTAATATGTTAATTTTCTAAAGATGCTACTGGGGCGTGGAGTAGTCGGAGCTGAGGCTACACGTCGTGGCTGCTCCACGCCCCAGTAGCCTCTTCGATTCTTCTACCCAAAATCTTCGGTGCGCAGCTCTTTGTAGCTGTGCACCCTTGTCCGAGTAACCTGCCATCTGCGCATGCAGATAAAGAGAATCGAAGAGGCTACTGGGCTGTGGAGTAGCCGCGCCGTGTAGCCTAAGCTACGGCTACTCTATGCATCAGTAGCCTCTTTAGAAAATTTACATATTAGGGGAAAAGGGCTATCCTCACGTCCTATAGATCCACCTACCACCCGATCTACCTTTATAGGTAGATCCGTGGTGGTAGGTTTCCTTTAAATAAGTCATGAATCTAGAAGGATTCAATGATACAGAATAACTAAGAAGCTGGAAGGAAGGATGACAATATACGGTGACCTTGTAGTCATGAAGGGGACACTGTACATCCACGTATAGCATCCTGTGTAGCATTTCTATGTCTGTTCTTATTCATTCACATTCCGTATGCTGGCTATTTCACAATGCTCATAGCACTGAATAGAGAACAGAATGCGGAAGATAATTGAATCTTCACGAAGTCTGAGGTTCTGAAGCGCGGCTGTCACAAGATGTCATTTTTTAAATTCCTTTACAGCAGTGAGATACATAGACGATGTAAGACATGGGTGAATCTCGGCACATTGACAATGAAGCTTTCATCACAGCTATATAAAAAAAGAAATCAGACCTGCTGATACCTTTCACAAGAAGACTGTTTACCTGGCTTTGATATTTCAGTTTAACCCTGTTGTTTGGGAGAATTTTTATAAACTACATTGCAAAATGCAGCGCTAGAAATACAATGTAACCTTTATAAGAAATTTCCCAATATAAAGCATTGTACACAGGAGCCAAGAGTGATGGAAGGAAACGGCAAAGTGCGTAAGGAAACACCTAAACATACTTTTGTTATTTTGAAAACAATAAAAATGTTTGCAATTGTCTAGAGTGAAGAGAATCTATTTTGTTGTTTCGTAGATTCAATATAAATCAAGATTTTTTTGGGAACCAATTCAGATCCAAATCTTTTCCGATTCACTTTGGAGGAAATGCCGGCTAGGTAATACTGTGATTCCTCCCAGAGATGAGTTAAGAATCATGGTTGAAAGATAAACATTCTCTCAATTTTAAAAAAAAATTGTAAAAAAACAAAAATAAGGTGAAACTTCTGCGAATTACAAAAAGAGGGGTTACTTACCCATTTCCAAAACCATTGGAGCAATATGGGTTCAAACTGGATCGATTCAGTTCCAATGCAAAATCCTGGATAATTCTTTCATCTCGACTATAGAAAGATCTCAACCGTATTGTTTCTGTAGCATGTGCATTGAATTTCATAAACTCCCATTCGTATTTAATGAATCAAACCAGGTATCTGTGAGGGTATAAATATTTTTTTTGCCTGGATGGGCATAGTAATAGATAGAACCAAGAGGGTTGGACTTTCCCATGAAGGTATAATGGGGTCTGGACACTGGCAAACATAGCAACAAATGGTGCAAAAGGCGCCAGAGAACCGAGAACGCAATTAAGACCCTGTTCCTTATCTCTTCAGGTTTGCTACTGGTAGTCAATGGACAATATTGGAAAGTCTTCTCTAGACTCTTTAGATCATCAGTCAGTGTCACCAGCATTGATGGCCTTGGGTAACATCCACGCTGCTGAGATGCAGTGTAAACGAGTAATGACTAATTTTATAATTTCATTTTCTAAAGAGAAAAAAAAAAACATTGGTGGTTGACTTGAACACTCCAGCCCAACAGTATTCCATAGAAGATGGATTGTTTATGTTGTGGGGGTTCCTAACAATACCCCCACAAGTGTGTTTTATCCGATTGGTATTTCCAGTCTGCCAATATCGTCTTACCATAGGTGAGGTTTCCTTCTAAACCTCTTTTATGGTTGACAACATTGTTTTATTTTAAGTTAGGTCCTCTAATAGGCACTTTGTGGGGGGCATAGTGAGCCGACAACATTTATAGGGGGATCTAGGCCATTTATGTAGCTGGCACTTGTAAGGAAATGTTGAGTTACCATAGGTCATCAAGGTCTTTTTTAGAGTGATTAACGGTAGCTTTTTTCCCTTCTATTAATATGAAAAATGTTAATGTAAATGTTCTGGAAGGAGGTTATCAAAGTTGAAGATAAAAGTTCTTACTTGATCTTCAAATGGAGATTCTGAAAAGTGTAGGATGTTTTAAGTACTCCAGGCACGTTGGATTAATGTTGGGCATCCACGTCAATTTCATTGAGGTTGACTGACCATTCAGAATGTTGTAAGGATACAGTGTAATCATTGAGATGGGTATCAACCATATGCTTCATGTTCTCATGGGAGATAAGATACTTCTATTGATTTCTGGTTGTGCATTTCCTCCATTTTCTTACTTAAAGCTTACAGACGCCAGCTAAACCTATACAAAATGTGCATAGAGGGTCTGGTGGGTATTGGCTTGGTCATCGGCTTGAAGAATCAGGTTTGTGCGTGAAGCTGCTCATCCCGCGGCATGTGTACCGCCCATCTCGAAGCATTGAATAAAAAGGAGTTTGCACAGATGGTCGGTGCCAAGACTGTCGTCCTATTTGTAATTTAGGTAAATTATTGAACAAGTCTTTTGGTTGAAAGTCCACTAAAAAATCCTTTAAGAATATGAGAAGTCACCTTCATATGTTTCATTTAGGGTGCCCACTTCGTTAGTTGAGTACATGAAACTTTAGAAGGTCAATCATCTCATATATACTATCTACAAAATGTTTTGTACTTATACATCAGAATCTAATATAGTAAAAAAAATTTGTGCTGATGGCCATCCTTCTAACTATAAAGCATTGCACAATTAGAGGGAGTCCTCGATGATCGCTCTAAGAAGGTTCTTCCCTGGAAGGTCACAGACCATCATTAACCCTACCAGCTTTTTTCAGATAAGGCTAATATTACATTTTATCTTCTGTCCTGTCCAAAGACAGCTCTCCTAAGCCCACAAATTCAGGTTTACCAGAAGCTTGGGCATATTTGATAAGGATGATCTATACATCGAGAACTGGTTCACCTTCCAGGCATGTATAGGGCGGATGTAAACCGACCGTGAGTATGCCACTTATAGTCATTCGCCAGGATCACAAGACATTGGTCATGCATTCAGTACTGTCAGACTGGATAGGGTCAATGAATATTTCATGAAGAAGTGTTTGTTATTGTGACATGGCATTAATAAAGCTAAACCCGAGATCAGTGAAGATGCTTTAAGAATCTGGGCATTTAAGACTTGATTTTGCTTCAGATGGAAGTCTGAGTTTTGTTATCTCTCAAAATGGGGATTGCCTTAGATCACATTCTCCTTCTGTTTGAGATGTGGTCAGATTATTATTATAATTCACACATATCAGATTGATTATCTCAACAAAGAGAAACTGATCATCTAAAGTCAATAGTGACATCCGTTTTTAGTACACATTTGTGGTTGGTTCACCATCCAGCCAACTCTTCCCTGCTTGAATTTGCAAAAAAATGGCTTCAGAAAATGTCAATATTAGGCCAGCGGTGTCTCAGTGACATCATTGTGCCAGTAGTCTCACTACCTTATGCCCACACACTAATGCAATGCAAACCCCAAAGCCACATGGAGAGAACATCTGACAATTCCGCAACAAGACTTCACTTCCTGCCAAGAATTGTGCCCCACATAGTTTGGAGGTTGTGCTTGGTATTGCAGCTCAGCATCATTCACTTGTGATTGTAGCACATAGGCCATGTTTGGTCATTGGGAAGTGGAGCTTACCTTAGCGTGGTAATCATATGGTGCAGCAGATTAACATCAGTGCCATTAGTTGGGTGCCCACCAATTTCAGAATGATGACCTATCCCAAGGACAGGTCATCAGGTTTATAAAACCAAAACACCCCTTTAGCTTCCTACCAAAAAAAAAAATTGGTGTGTTTTGGTGCCACCAGCATGTGGGGAAGAAGTGGTGCAAACCTGAGCAATGTGACCAGATCGTGCTGAAGATCAGCACTGGTGCCCCCGCCATCATATAGACAGGTGTTCAAGTTTATAAATCCATGTAAATCCTTTCAATTCCTACCAAAAAAGAAAACAAATATATAAAACGCAAACTTTAATGGAAGAAAAATAATTTAAGTGGAATATTTTTTTTTATAATTAAAAAAAAAATACAATTATCGTACCATCAAAAATATACAAAACATAAAAAACAGAATAAAAACCAAACAAAAAGAAATCATCTCCTCCGATTTCGTAGCTCATATCACACCAAAGTGCCGCTATGTTTCAAACCTGGCTGGCGTCAGTGGCACGAGAGTTATTCTATCCAGCCATGCGGCCCGTAGCTTCACTAAAATGACAATATCTGAAAATTAAAATACAGCCGCTTCCTCCGCCGGCTCCTGGTGTTAGAAGACACGTAAATCTCTGCCAATGAAACTTTATTCCTAGCGATTGAATTATATTTTATTAAAACACTTGTTTACATTATTCGCAGACACCCGCCGCATAAATGACATCCCATATAGGTAAAATATGTTGATCCGTTAGAGAACAGGACAGATTTTATGTAGTTGTCGGCTTTCTTGTAGACGCCATTAATATTTATTTGTTTGAGGGAGGTGAGTAAATGACTTCCTTTGCATCTTAAAACATAGAGGAATATAAAGTGATACTCGGAAAACAAATCATTTTTTTCAGTAGACGGTTAAGACAGATTTGTAGGAGCTTGGCCCATTGCTGGAAGATCAGGACACAAAATATATACAGTAATGGTGGGGGGTTGGGACCTTGTGTTTATTATACCTTACGACTAGGGATGAGTGGACCCATTCAAGTTGGGTTTGACTGAGTTCTTCCATGATTGGTGGTGGGACTGATTGCAGGTGTTACCCTTCAAATGCCACCGGCAACATGTGGCGTATGCACACCTCCATTTTCTCGAAGATCGTCACTCCCTGTGATGTCATTGGGAAGCGACTCTCATCAGAAGAATAGCATTGCACTTGCTCCCCTATATTTGGTTGATGTTGCCTGCTTTCTCATGGCATTTGACTTGTGAACACCCACGATCGGTGTAAGAACTGATCGTGGGTGTTGGTGGTTGGAGGGCTGATGAACTAAAACCAAAATTGAACTTCTGTCTGAAGTCCGATTTTGGGGACTGCAAAAACTGTAGTTAGTAGTAGGGGTTGATCTGTGTAAGAACACCTTTGCGTGTGTTGTTAGTAGCAGCAGAACTGTGAAATATGGAATCTGATCCAAGATTGTAGCTGCTGAGTTCTTACACAGCCCCTGCTCTGAGTAACAGAAGGCTATAACTAAAAATACAAAAGGAGGCCATTGCAGTGGTAAAGTCTGATAAACTTCTTACCATCTATCAATAAAGAGAGCACAGCAGTGTGAGGATACACCCCCAGTAAATTTGGAAATGCTTCAATCTCAGAATATGAATAAATGCTACGAATGGAATTGCATCAAATTTCAACAGGTTCTGCTACAAAATACCAGATGAACTATTAAATTTTAAGTCTCAAAATTATTACTGACCCATTCAAACGATGAGTCGTTAACTATTGTTCGGTTGGGGTGCAACACCCAGCACCTCGACTGATCACCTGTTCAACATTATGGGTGGAGACGAAAGAGAAAATGTACAGAAATTTTGTAAAGCACTATGGAATATTATTATTATTATTAGAGTGTGGTTCACATACAAGATAAGATTTACCCCATAAAAACATCCTGCAAAGAAGAACTACAATTCCTTGTTAAATACCTTGAGGACATTGAGTAGGATTTTTGTGCATAATTATTACACTAAAAAATTATATGGAGGTCAAATATAACCAAGTAGTCGATAAGTACATGCCAAAAAGCGGATTTTTAAAGCGCATCCCCAGCGGGAGTGATTCTTTAATGTAAAGAATTTTTTTCTTCCCACCCACTTCTTCCTTTGCGTTACCATTTTATCAATAAGTAATAACAGCTGCCACGAAGACGCCTTTAAAAATTTAATAATCGCCACACAGGAATAACCTGGAGGGATGAAAACATGTGTTACAGAGATAGAAAACACGGAACTATGAGTCTAGGACTTAACGTCAAACGCTAAACAGCAAAGCAACCACTTCAAAGGTTTCTGTGGTCCCCGTAGGGGTCTACACATCAATTTCCTGCTTTTTATTCAATATTTTTACATGTACGTCAGACTCAAGGAACCTGCAGAGTAGGACCAGCACATTTCATGTTTCACCTGTAAAGGCTCCGGCTGCATCTAACGCTACGCTACTCAGATCTCGCTCAATGGAAAGCCAGTTGTCCAGCACATGGAGACAATACTGAATGTCTGTCGATATATGTGGATGTAATATGGTTGATATGAATAGCTATGGGGTCGTAAATCTCTTTATATATCAATATTTACATACCATTCCTATATTAGTAACTCCTGATGCAGGGCTAGGGGGAGGAAGAACTGGATAGGCATGTGGGTATTGAAGCATCACTGGTTATAATTCACACATGTCTCTATCCAATCTTTATACTTCCCACTTCCTATTTTTTCCCACTCTACCCAAAGAGTTGTAAATGATCCACCAACATACTGTATTGTGTAATCGATCCCACTTTGGACAAGAGATCCTGTACTTTTAATATGCATACAGGTATACCTCCACCTAGGTACAAGAATATTACTACTACAATACAGCTTCTATGTACAAGAATATAACTACTATAATACTGCCCCCTATGTACAAGAAAATAACTACTATAATACTGCCCCCTATGTACAAGAATATAATTACTATAATACTGCCCCTATGTACAAGAATATAACTACTATAATACTCTGCCCCAGTGTATATAGCCTGCCAGACCCTGCCCCAGTGTATATAGGCTGCCGCCGCTGCCGGACAGATCGCACAGGAGATATACAGGGGTCACCAGAAAGGTGAGTTTAGATATATTTATTTTTTTGACTCGAGTATAAGCCGAGTTTGGGTTTTTCAGCACATTTTTTGTGCTGAAAAACTAGGCTTATACTTGAGTATATAAGGTAAATCCTATTGATATCCTATGTAAGCAATATTATTTGTGTTGTGTTTAAAGATGTATGCCATATTAATGAAATCATACAATGCATAACTGGCCACTGAAGTGTTTTTTATGTATTTGTCTTCATGTGTAAGACATATTTTCCTCACGTTATAACACTTTCTATATGTAACATTATGTTGATTTTTGATGTGACTTATATTTCACAGCTTTGCTACAGTATCTATAACAGATATTTTTCACCGTACGTGTTGTTTATGGTTTTCTGTATTCCTGTAGATTTCCTTAATCGCTTTGTATTATTTTTTATTGTAGAGATGTCTTTTTTTGTTTTCCCGGTGCTCCTTCCTCCACTACATAAGCCTCTCCGTATTAGCACAGACCGGTGTAGATGTCGACATGTCAGCGAGGGATTATGTCCCTGTTCTAATTAGAGACCACTTTTTCTGGTGAAGTCGTTTATGACTGCAACTTTTTTGCCCTTGGCGTGGCTGCCAATGAAAGCAAATCCTGAAGAAGCAGCACCGAGACATTCCTGACTCTAATAACCACATATCGCCTGAATCCATAGCAGAGAACCAGGGAGTTGTTGTTTGAAGGCTTCAGTTCTCATATAAACAACCATCTGAGATATTACAAGGGCATGCCAACTACAATCGCGCTCATTCCTTGGGTAGATATCGGGGGGTAGGGGTCCTCAGAGCAATGTACATAGCTGTTACTGAAAGGGTATAATGGGATTGTGTCATGGAGGTGACTGTTTTAGATTCTTCTTCTCATTCCTACTCCGGCTCCTCATCTGTTGTAATCGGATTTGTTCTGGTCTTTTCCTTTATCTAATATTGTTTGTTGAGCAATAATCTTATCATTTTCGACACTGCATCATGTTCTATGCACTTTCAAGAATTTGTCACTTTTATAGGTGACTTAAATTTTCTCGGAGCGCAATATCCATTAAGCCACGTAAATAGTGACCCAAGCAATACAAGGTCGCAGAGCTGCGTGGAAGTATTCCCCACATATTCCATGGTATTTGCCATTTGCCAAATGGGAACCTGAGTGAGGTCATAACACAGCCATTTAGACTATGTAGAAGAGTAACTGGTTACAGGAGCACTCTACATGTGCCGATAAAAAGCTGTAGCTATTAGACAATAGGACGTGTTGGCTTTGTAGAGGGTTTTTATCATACCTTTGTGCAGGGTCGGAATGTATAACCTTTGGTCCACCACAGAAAAACATTTTTTGGGCCCACTCTTCATGTTACTAGAAGGAAAAGAAGACTACTTCTTCCTTAATTGTAAAACATACTAAAACTGTTGCCTTAAAACAGTCGGGCACATTTACTTACCCGGTCCAGTCGCGATCCCGTGGCGCATTGTCAGACGCTGATTCAGGTCTGCCGGGCTTCACTAAGGTCCGCGCACCCAATATCCAGCAGGTATTGCTGCTGCGCCGAGGTCCTCTGGAGTTCACCTTCTTCATCCTGGTGCATGTAAGTGCTAATCTTGTGACACAAATTCTTTTTTAAATCCCACGGTTTTTCCGAATCTATCGGGCTGTTTGACGGCCACGCCCCCCGATTTCTGTCCCTTGAAAGCCGGCGCCGATGCTACACAATCAGGGGCAATTCGGCGCAAATCGGAAATATTCCGAAAACCCAACGAAAGTGCGGCGTTCGGACCCATAGCAAATGAGCCCCAGTTTGTTCCAGCTCTATACATAACTGCAGCACCAGTACAGTCACAGGGGCCCCACAGCAACTAAAAGCCCCCACTGTAGCCAAATTGCAACAGTGGACCATGTTGGGGCCCACCGGAAGATCTAGTCTGAAGTTACCTTTGTGCATGCTTTTTGTAACAGCAGAACAGTAAAATATGGAATCATAGAATTGTAGTTAGACAAACTGGTGATGGGGTACTGTGATCACACTGCTGTGCTGTGAGATGTATGTATTTCAATGCAGTGTGAGGACACTCCCCCCCCAGCCTCCTACAATCCTGGAACAAAAATAATAATAATTCTTTATATAGCGCACCCAGATTACACAGCACTGCACAGAACTTGCCAAATCGGTCCCTGTCCCCAAAGGGGCTCACAATCTAATCAACTTACAAGTATGTTTTGGACTGTGGGAGGAAACCCACGCTAACACAGAGAGAACATACAAACTCTTTGCAGATGTTGACCTGGATGGGATTTGAACCCAGGACCCCAGCCCTGCAAGGCTGTAGTGCTAACCACTAAGCCACAGTGCTGACCTATTTTTCCTCTGTTATTTACACTGAACTGTGGCCAAAGCTGTTGATAAATTCCCTTCAAATATGCTAAAAGTAGTTTTAATCCTGATTGTGGAGAGCCAGTAGAAAATAATTATTCAGACTATTGGATTAAGTCTTGTATCGGTCTTTTCTTCTTGTAAAGACCGGCCTGTTGTGTCTTGGTATAGCGATTATTCCCGAAATAATTTCCTGTGACTTATGACAAAGATCGAGACCCAGACACACAGAGAAGTAGGCTGGAGGAGACGTGGCATGCACCTCCACCTACTGTGGAGTCTTTGAATTGTAGGAGCTAATGAGGATGGCCGGGGACCGGAGAGAATCCGAGACGATCATTGCAGCGGCCATCTATTATTAACTGAAGTTCAATAAATGTTGATAAATTATGTATTTATTCAACGAAAATGTATTCTACATGGATCATCGTGTCTATAGGCTCGTGACGCTTCGAGGCCTGGTCTAACATGCAGTCTGTTAACTCGCGGGCTGCAATTACCCAGATAACAATAGTTTATAGCCACAGCATGCAGCCTGTCATATATTAAATATATATATAACAAATCAAAGATCACTGTTTACACTGCGTTAATTTATCATAAGAATAATAAAACAGTTTGGTTACAGTCCGCATTAACATAATTCAAGCCAAATTGTTCAATCTTCAAGTCGGTCCTGAGATGTTCCTCCACTGTCTACTTCCATGTATCAAAAGTGGTATGGACTCTCGTGATAGGGATGTAATATTACCACAATACAAGGCATTGGTTCGGCCACACCTTGAATATGCTGTCCAGTTCTGGGCACCGGTCCACAAAAAGGAGGCCCTGGAGCTGGAGAGGGTTCAACGTAGAGCCACAATAACAATAAGGGGTATGGAGGGTCTTAGTTATGAGGATAGATTAAAACAACTAGATTTATTTAGTCTGGAAAAGAGACGACTACGAGGGGACATGATTAATTTATATAAATATATGAATGGTCCATACAAAAAATATGGTGGTAAGTGGTTTCATATTAAATCAAATCAAAAGATGAGAGGGCACTGTCTCCGTCTGGAGAAAACAAGGTTTAATCACCGGAAGCTACTGGGCTTTTTTACTATGAGAACTGTCAACCTGTGGAATAGCCGAGCTCAGGCGCTGGTCACAGCAGGGACAGCAGAGAGCTAGATGCCTTTTTACACCTAAATAACATTGATGGTTATGTTATATAGAATTGTTTCCCCTAAATCCCTTCCTCATCCAATCCCTACCCTTCCTTGGTTGAACTTGATGGACAAGTGTCTTTTTTCAATCGTATAAACCATGAAACTATGAAACATAGTAATATTGCAAAAACATTTTCCAACTTTTTTTTTTGAACTCTTGTACAGATGACTACACGGGATTATTACACCAATTTACCCAAAAACTTTTTAAAAGTGTGACATTTTGTGCAATTTTATTGACCAAAAAGTTGTCAATTTTTTTTTTTATGAGACTTTTTGATATCAGGATTGGGATTGGGTTGGGTTCTGGACTCCTGGCAATGAAGATACAGTTAATCAATGACGTTCAAGGAGGTAGAAAACTCCATGGTATTGTTAAATTTGGATTTCTTACTGCATAGACCGAATGTTAATGCCAGAACTTTAGCAAATTGGTCCAATCCATAATTCAACATTGTTAAGTTTTGGCTGACTGTCTTCAGCTTTTTATTTATTTTTTTTCGGTTTCTTGCATGGTGCCAAAATATACAATATGATATAATTTATCAGTGTTTTATAGACTTGGACATCATTCCTCTCCCTCAAAAGGTGCTTAATCACCAACATAATCACTTTCCTAGGAAGTCAAAAAATGGAAGTTTGTTTTTTAGACTGAAGATGATAACTGAAAAACCAAGTGAAAACAGATACAATTGAGGGCAGGAACTACCAAAATCACTGGCAGAGAAATCCAGCCCCAAGAATAGTTTTATAGCTGCTTAGTAGGATGACTGAGAGTCAGCTAAGCAAACATCTTAACATTCTAACTTTTGCCTTCCATACGAGCAGGAAATTCCCCTTCATAACAAGACAGATGTCTATTGTTTAACCCACAGTCTTTGTTATGTCCTGTACATCAATGCTTTACATTCATATAAAAAACAACTGTATCCACGCTTGCTTATTACTTGTATTTAACTCATTATATTTTGTATTGATAAGCCAATGTAGTTTCCCGTTAAAGAAATCTAAGGAAATTGACTTGATTGTTGGCAAGTTTTGGAAATATTTGCCGAATCTAATTTTGTCCTCATGACTCCTGGATGACCCCATGAATTATACTTCTGAAAATAAATGTAAATTCTTTGTCAAACCAATTTTTTTTTTATTTTTGTGTGTGTGTGTGTGGGGGGTGGGGGGTTGGAACTTTGACTCTCAGACAGAAATAGACATAGCGAAGCTAAATTTTATCTTCAAAACTAGCTGTCCCTATAAACACAAGGACAGGGAGCTATTGGCTCTGGAAGCCATTGTCTCTGTGACCCTGTATTGGGTGGAAGCTTTAAAGCAGGACCCGCAGCTGCAGTTGAGGCTTCCACTTGATACGGGTCACAGAGCCAACTGCTTCCAACTCAGTGTCCTTGTGTTTACAGGAACAACTGATCGGTGAGGTGCCAATCTCTTGGAATGCAGAAATATTAGTTTTTAATAGTAGTTTTGACAATATTTGGAGTATTTTCTTTTGTTTCTTTTTTTTAGTTTTTAGTACCTACTATTTTATAGCATTTTTATGATATTCTTTTCATATTATTCCTCTAATAATAATAGAATTTATTCAAAATAATATACAATAAAAAAGAATTTATACATTAAATGTACACACTAGGTGTATTTATTAATAATATAAATATTATAAATATTATCCTTTATATTATTACTACTTATGCCACAGTTTCTAGCTCAATAGAAGGCAAAACAATGTCTGAAATATTTTCTAAAATGTGTTCCAAGCTTCATTAATTACTAGATCTTCACATGATGGGCTGCAGACTGGTTCTTCCCAGAACATGGCCTGTGTGAGAAACATGCCCAATTAATTTTTTTTTGTTGGATGACATTTTATGACTATTTGCTTATTACTAGACTGTTTGTTCTTCCAACTTTAATTCTGAGGCTATTTTCACTTATTATTGAAAATGCTTGAAGGGAGTGTACCAGCTCACACCACAAGCAAAACCAACATTGAGTAGGAAACTTTCTAGACATATCATCAGGGATCTGTTATTTTTAGAGAAGTTTTACTTTTTATATTTATGCAAATTAGCTACTTGGTGAACTGGGGGTTGACCCGGCCAATTATTTTTATTGGGACACTTCTCAGCTGTAACTAGAAGTAGGTACAGCTCCTCCCCAGGTGAACCACAAATCGAGAGAACCATAGCTGCTCATACGATCTATATGTTTTACTATGGGTACACTCAGTCCTCTTCCTCAACCCATCCTTTGGTTCAAGTCCCTTGATAAACCCCCAAGAACTTTAACCCAGCAAAGACCATCATTGAGGGAACCAAGGGTGGAGTGAACGGGAAGTCCTTAGACTCTTCACTTCACTGTAGCCAGAGCCATACTGTTCACTATATACACACTTTTTCCATATATACTCCCTAGTCTAGCTGTCCTTTTAACAAAATCCAGGGTTGCCATTTGTCTTACTCTGCTGGGAATTGATTGAGACAAAGACCTGTACTAGTCATGCAATAGACCTTAAAAATAAGTTGTTGATTGATTTTGATGTCCAACCAGGGACCATAGAGAAAAAAAACAGGAAGAATTGTTATGTGTAAATCCAAAAATCCAATTTAATTCCTGTATCTGGCAGGTCTTAGTTGAAATTTGTAGCTCCTTCGGGCAAATGAAATCTTGTTACAATATAGAAGAGTTTAAAAATTAATAATTGCCAGTCCCTGCAGCTCTGCCGCTTCTTTGCTGCATAGTTTGTTGGGGTAGAGGTGCCACCTACCAGCTTTCCCCTTCCGCAGCCCATCTGCAGAAATTAATCCTTCCACTTGTTTTCCGAACCTGAAAGCGGCAGTCAGACAGATGTAATTAGTCTAAAACTCAAGTAGAAAACATGCTGTAATATCCATAGAGTATTCTACCTGCAGATGCATTTCCTCGTAACACATATTGGATTTATCGCCCTTCTCTCTGCATCAAAAACCCTGTCAGGACTCAAGTGGCTTAAACCTCCCAGACTATTGCTTTCTGAGATGTACCTTGTTTAACAATGCTCTTGTAAAGCCAAAAGCATATGTATTTTTAATTGCAGACTACAAAAGAGGTGTGGGTTTTGTACAGTAGAAATGAGGCTCATCGATTGAATGGCCTCCTCCATTCCCATGTAACTAGGATCAACACTGTAAACCTGTCATGATAATTACAAACATTGAGCTACCAGAAAGTTGCCATTTTTTAGGTGTCCCATATGTCCCTTTTTTAAGCTCAAATAGTGTTGATAAGTCTCTGTGCATGCGTAGTCCTTCGGTAGACACAGTAAAATGCGTAACTCAATAATCCAGAGGAAAGCAAAGTCAGATACAATTGGACCATAGTTGGAAACAATTCTTTTTCACCTCAAGAAGGGCAGTTAGAGACTTTGATCAGTTTTCTATCACAAAACTTTAGTGGTTAAAACCTCCCAGACTATTGCTTTCTGAGATGTATCTGGTTTAACAATGCTCTTGTTAAGCCAAAAGCATATGCATTTTTAATTGCAGACTACAAAAGAGGTGTGGGTTTTGTACAGTAGAAATGAGGCTCATCGATTGAATGGCCTCCTCCATTCCCATGTAACTAGGATCAACACTGTAAACCTGTCATGATAATTACAAACATTGAGCTATCAGAAAGTTGCCATTTTTTCGGTGTGTCCAAAATGTCCCTTTTTTAAGCTCAAATAGTGGTGATAAGTCTCTGTGCGTGCGTAATCCTTCAGTAGACACAGGCCCATACAGTACAGCATGTAACCCAATGATCCGGAGGAAAGCAAAGTCAGATACAATTGGACCATGGTGGGAAACAATTCCTTTGCACCTCAAGAAGGGCAGTTAGAGACTTTGATCAACGTTCTATCACAAAAACTTAGTTTCCATACCTTGTTTTTTTACAAAAAAGTGGTTGTACTTACAGGCTAAACCACACCGTTTGAGGTTTAAAAAAACCCACACATTTACTCACCCGTCCCATTGATGCCGCATATCTGGAATATCTGACGAGGATTCAGAGCTGCCGCGATTCACTAAGATCGTGCGTCCAATTTCCTGCATGTGTCGCTTCCCCCGCTCAGGTCCGCCGGAGTTCACCTTCTTCTTCCCAATGCATTTGAGTGCTGATCTTGAGACACAATTTGGTTTTTAAATTCTGCAGTTTGTCCGAATCAGTGAGGTTGTCCGACATCCACGCCACCGGATTTGTGTCGCGTGCAAGCTGGCGCTGATTCGCCACAATCCGGCGCTGATGTGCCAAAAACCTCGGAAAAAAATCACAAAACCCAATGGAAATGTGTCCGACAGACCCTTAGTAAATGTGCCTCATAATTTCTTAAGATGGAAGATGACTGTCTACAGGTATGACCTGAAGAGTTTATAAAGTGTCTTATATAAGCTGGTAGAGTCTACTAAACATCCCTGGTGGACTAGGACATCGAGGTGCTTAATGATTCTAGATATTTTACCTAGACACCATATACCAGTATTACGTAAGGACTATTTGTTCTTGACATTAATTAGGAAGTGAGTTGCATTATCTTATTGTATTGTAGTATCGTACTAATTATTTATGCTAGAATAACAATAGTCAACAATGAAATTACCATGAAATGAATCCTTAATTTGGTTGTTTTACATGTTTGAGTTGAAGGAACCCAAAGGTGTCTCTGCGTGATACAAGTCTGACAAGTAATTAGAATGTTTTAGTGGGGAAGACGTTGTGCAGATGCGGGAAGGCTTTTCAGGTAGTGTTCGTGTCTTATTGATAGCATATAGCAGTGGATACTGTCTGTAAGCCTCACACATATCATTCCCAGAGTGTATCTGCTACATTATTAAAGGAGGCACAGCTTGCATAATATGTGATACACAGTACGCAGTTATTAGTCTGTTTGCAGCTTTTTCCTATAAAAGTCTCATCTGGTAGAAGAACCATTTATAAGATCCATTTTGCTATGTGTAACATATGCCTACAGTTTTTAGAAAAAAAAGTCTTTATTGGGGAATTTATCAAGAGTTGGATTATTGCGTGTCAGCACTTGATTTCTCTTCCCCCCACCCGCATGCCACATTGATTTACTAAAAAGCTATGGCCTCCTGGTATGTCCAACATATGACCATCTGCCCACATTAGCTTTACTCTAACCCTTGTCAGGCATAAAATTGCACTATGACCTGCACCAGGATCTTGTGCAGGCTATAGTTAAAGGGGTTGTCCAACAATTTGAAAAAAATGTATCAAGTGGGCAGGGGAGGGCTTCTTAAAAAAAATACAGCTTTACTCACCTCCTCCAACGCCTGATACAGCACTGGTACAATAGACTGGTGGGCATACCAGGCCACCTGGAAGTTGTTAGAGTGAACTTTCCATGCTCCTGTAAACAAACAGGGGCATGGCTCCGACGGACCACAATGCCAGACCCCTCGAGCACCGGAGGAGGTGAGTAAAGCTTTTTTTTCTTTAGCCCTCCCAGCCCACCTGATACATTTTTCTAACAGTTGGACAACTCCTTTAATGCGTAGGGCAGGAGAATCTCTGCCCTAGCCCACTGCCAGCCCCAGCGCAGCCCACTGCCAGTTCCAGCCCACTCTATGCTCCTCCCCATCCACTTGGCATTGAGTAAGGGAATTGCAATGCCACTACAAGTTTTACTTTTTAAAATTTTACATTTATTCATGATATTGGTGAGAGCTACAAATAACAAGCTCTTCTACCTGCAATGCCGGATTTGGAAAGTTACCGGTGGTAATATTGCAGAGATGATATAATCTTTTATTGTTGTAGTCACATTTTCTATTACTATTCCAATTTACATTTTATGACCTGTCATAAAACCTTCTCTAATTGTCTGAGCAACAGGAGGGAATCAGCCAGGCTGGAGTTCAAAAGACTCGGTGTAGGGCTTATTGATGCTGCAAGAAGAGCCTTTTCCCGCCTTCAATAGAGAGATAGAGAACAGGGTACCTAGTTGATTATAGGCCGTTGTATCTTTGTAAAAGTTTTCTGTGGAAAGTTATCAGATTTAATAATAAGCTACTTACTAAATTAACCTCACTGAGGGGTGGGGCAGGCCACATTAGCATGTGAACATCCTCTTACTGAAGTCACAAACACGGGAAAAGGGGGTGGGAAATCCATCAAGCGTAAATTATCAGGCTATAAAAATACAGTCTTCAGCTGTCCACATTTCTGTTGAACCTTACGACTGGAGACGTCTTCTATCCTAGTGGTAAGGTTTATTTATTTTATTCATTTTATGCACTGGAAATCAGTGTATTAAATCTTTAAAACTTAATAAGTCTCATCTTGTAGCCCTAAGGGGAGCCTGTCACCAGCCCCCACACTTGTAAACCCCCAAAATTAACTTATATGTCAGTTTTCAAAGTTGCCGACCACGTCTTTATAACTTTCCAATGCTGTACACAGAGAATCATGGGGCCAGCAGGAGGTCCTCAAAAGATAATTTGGCCCTGTCTACACATTCCCCTCTTCCTACAGTCCTACGCAGCCAAGAACGTATCACTTTAAAATATCACTGAAAGCAGCATCTTTTAAGTTGTTTGGAACGGAAGGAAAATTCTTTCGGTCCTGACTGGTGCGCTTGGGCAATGGCCCAGGTGCCCACAGAAAGAGCTCGGAGTGGCGCCTCTGGCACCCATGCCATAGGTTTGCCACCACTGGACTAGGACATCGAGGTGGTTAATGATTCTAGATATTTTACCTAGACACCATATACCAGTATTACGCACTTTAAAATATCACTGAAAGCAGCATCTTTTAAGTTGTTTGGAACGGAAGGAAAATTCTTTCGGTCCTGACTGGTGCGCTTGGGCAATGGCCCAGGTGCCCACAGAAAGAGCTCGGAGTGGCGCCTCTGGCACCCATGCCATAGGTTTGCCACCACTGGACTAGGACATCGAGGTGGTTAATGATTCTAGATATTTTACCTAGACACCATATACCAGTATTACGTAAGGACTATTTGTTCTTGACATTAATTAGGAAGTGAGTTGCATTATCTTATTGTATTATAGTATCGTACTAATTATTTATGCTAGAATAACAATAGTCAACAATGAAATTACCATGAAATTAATCCTTAATTTGGTTGTTTTACATGTTTGAGTTGAAGGAACCCAAAGTCAGTTTTCAAAGTTGCCGACCACGTCTTTATAACTTTCCAATGCTGTGTGCAGACTGAAAAATGCATTTATATCCCTGTTTGGCAACCAGTCAGGAGGTTGCAGTCAAAGAGGTACTCTCCGTCATGGTTACCACGTCAGCTAACCACGCCTCCTTATCAAGCCCTGCCTCCTTCTTCATCGTCGACTATCCCGTTTGGCCAGTGTCTCATTGGAATTCCCGCGCCGGCACAGTATGGAGATGATTTACATTATTGAAGGGATAGAGATACTGATATTGTTACCTGTAATTTTGATTTCTAACTTGTTGAGTAATTTATGTAGAAAGGCGCTTATTTGCCTTTTTCTTATAAGTTAATAAGTAAAGTATGGGGGGCGTAAGTGGAGGGTTGAGTGGGTTCTGGGTGGTTACCATACTAGACCTGCCTCCTTGACTTCATAAAACCAATTTACATCTCACTTCAAAGTAAATTTTCTGAATGATGACACCACACCAGGCCATAAAAGAAACATCACCTACAAGCTGCTAAGGTGCTTGACCAACTACTGCTAGTGGTTCATTAAGCCAATTTCTGATGACAGGTTCCCTTTAACTTTAGAGGTAAGCTTTCTGCAAACAAAACTTTTTGATGATGTTGACCAATGGAAAAGTTTGAATTTTAAGGTAGTAACCCTGGTTTAATATGATTATTACTGCTGACAGGGTCCCTTACGTGTTTAATTTTTTGGCTTTGAGATAATAGTAGAATAAAAGATTAAAAAAGTGAGGTTTTATTCTTTTTATTATTCTACGCTTTTGTGGCAGCTGCGCTATATAATGCTGTTATATACTGGAACTAATGGGAAGTAATAAAAATGCTTTCTTTCTTTTGCTCCAGCAGGTTCGAGCGATACGCTCCAATAATCCAGAACACGTTTTTTTTTTCCAGCCGCCTGCGCTGAATGCGACGGAATGTGGAAACTCTGCATTAAGCTTTTCCAGTCCGTCGTGCCATTAGCCGGGCTAAAAGGTGCTGGACATTTCTGCTTGAGGGAATGCATCTAACTTTCAGCTTTCAAAATATAATTATATATCTGCAAACACGTCTGTCCGCGCCCGGTGTTCCATCCGCACCAGTCACCTGCCGGTGCGCCGCTTTCTGGAGCGGAAGCGTATTAACCCTTTTCGATGGCGTCGAACATCAATTAATTGCGATTGTTAGTTATCGAGCGCGCATGGTTTCACCTTGAAGTAGGTGGAGATGACGGAGAGCGAGGATCTAGACGGGGAATATGCTCCCACCGCGTTCATTTCGCCGCGACGGTTGTTGGGGCAGAAAATTGTATCCTAATGGTTAACTGGTGATATATGAAGGTTTTATTTTTTTCATTGAAAGATTTCTTAGAGCTGGAGGCATTTTTTTAAATGCTACAAACAAACGAAAATAATTGTAATTTTTTTTTTTCCCCTGGCATTTTGTCAAATGGCGCAACGATCAGGATTAAAAGTTTAGGTGAAAGCAAATGTAACGGTAAGAAATAATAAAAGTGTAAGAAAAAAGTTGCAGATCAACACATTATTCTATATCCTGTGTTTTTCCCATTAAAAAACAATCGGTAGTGGTTGTCATTTTGGACTTTACACTAAGTATAGATGGAGGCCAAGACATGGCACACAGTGATGTCACAGTACAGGTATAATACACACAGTGATGTCACAGTACATTTATAATACACAATTTTTTGCCATGATGGAGCTTGTAAGTGGACTTTTCTGGAAGCCATAGATGTGGGATCGATCAGATGACTTGTACATGATCTGGAGAATGTTCCTCCCTGTATATACAGCGCAATACTTTTGGCGCTCAGCCTTTCTAACTCATCAGCACAGATAAGATGTCATATCAGATTTATGCTGATGATATTCCCGTGTAGTTGGATATATGTTTTCATTCATCAGCCCCATCTCCGATGACTTAGTGTTATCAGCACCGGGATGAGTGACTGCAAATTATGTCACACATCACTCCGGGAAATTTCAATTGATGTGTCTTGTCTTTTCCTATTGATGCCAAAGAGTAAAATTTAAATATAGAAAATAAGCGATTGTTTGGCTTCGGTTGAGGATATTTTCATGTTTCTAGATGACTATAGGCAGTAGTTTGTACATTTTATAAGTTTCTTTAAAAAAAGTTTACAAAAAAACTGTACCACCTTCTATCTATTTTGCTTCCTTCCGGGATCCTCGAAGACTCCCTTGGGGCCAGATCAGGAGCTTCAGCTCCAAGTTCTAAGGTTGCTGTGGTCTCTTGTTGTTCAGCACAGCGGCTGGTGCCTGAGGTCACAAACCCTTTGCCACTTGTGAGCAAAGGAGCCACTTGTGACACAACACACATATTAGAGCAAAGTTGGCCAAATTCGGCAATTTTGTTGGGACCAACAAAATATCTAACAACAAAATAGCTCTCTCTCAGCAGATGATATTGGGTAAAGAAGGATTGGGCAGTAGGGCAGCATGGTGGCTTAGTGGTCAGCATTACAGCCTTGCAGCGTTGGGGGCCTGGGTTCATGTCCCAGGGTCAACATCTGCAAAGAGGTTGTATGTTCTCTTGGTGTTTGCATTGCTTTCCTCCGGTTACCTCCCACACTCTGGTAGGTTGATTAGATTGTGAGCCTCGTTAAGGAGAGAGAGGGACTGTGCTCTGTGTAGCTGCGTAATCTGTGTAATATACATAAATAAAGGAATTATAATTATTAATTAGATGTTTATACCTCAAATTACCTCTATCCACAGGATCAATTATCAGACCTCCAGTGATCACAAGAGATGAAACAAGGGTCATGCGTGTGAACCACCTCTTATTCAGATGGGCCACTTGGGACCTCATTTCTTTCCAGCAGATAGACCACCAGGAATCCAACTCTATGTGGAGCGGCTAAAAGTAATTTGTTGGACAATCCATTTAGACTTTAATTTATAATTCATCGGTCCCACAAATTACACTTGGCCCCTCTCCACCAGATCAATGATCCGACCATCAGCGATTATACCCACTGAGGTCCTTGAGTATTGGAATAAAGGTCATACATACATCCCACCACTCATTTACTGGGTGAACTTGGTGACACGGTTCTTGAGAGTCCCATCAATAAGACTACCAGCAATCAGGTTGATAATATAGGGTAACTTTGGAGGCAACCCCCTTTAGATTTTTTTTCCAGGAGATAATTCACCACCAGAGGTATATGACTCTCCTAACAAGTCCATTCTCACCATGAAAAACACAAACATGCTTGATTGAACCTTTGGACAGCGTGCCGCCATATAATATAAAATCAATAAAGCGTGCCGCCATATACCATATAATACATACAGCGTGCCGCCATATACCATATAATACATACAGCGTGCCGCCATATAATATAAAATCAATACAGCGTGCCGCCATATACCATATAATCCATACAACAGCGTAGCGCGCCATATAACATATAAGACTCCAGCGTGCCGCCAATAATACCAATATATACAATACAGCGGGCCCCATATACCAATACTAATACATACAGCGTGCCCCATATACCATATAATACATACAGCGTCACGCCATATCCATATAAATACTACACGTCCGCCATATACATATAATGCATCCGCGTAGCCCCCATATACCATATAATACATACGCGGTGCCGCATAATACCATATGAATCCATACAGCATGCCGCCACTACCCATATAATACCTACAGCGTGCCGCCATATACCATATACTGCAGACAGCTGTGCCCCATAATACCATATAATCTCAATGTCTGCCATATAGAACATAAGAATACATCAGCGTGCCGCCATTACCATGTAATACATACATCGTCCCCCATATACCATATAATCACATACAGTGTGCGCCATAGACCATATAAAATACATACAGCGTTGCCCCTATATACCATATAATACATAGCAGCTGCCGCCATATAACCATATAATACATACAATCGTTCCGCCATATACCACTATTACCTACAGCGTGCCGCCATATACATATATACATACATCGTGCCGCATATACTCGATATATAACATCCCACGTGCGCCTATCATATCATCTATCAGCTGCCCCCAGATACCATATAATACAGACCGTGTGCCGCCTATAACCATATAATACATACAGCGTGCCCCTATTACCATATAATCATCCAGCATGCCGCCAGAATACCAGATAAACATAAAGCATGCCGCATATACATATATACATCCGCGTGCCCACATATCCAATATAACATAACAGTGTGCCGCCATAAATACCATATAATACATACGCGCGCCCCATAATCCCATATAAGTACATACAGCGGTCCCCATATACATAGAATCCATACACGTCCTCCCATATACATTATACATGCGCGTGCCGCCATATACCATAATATCATACAACGTGCCGCCATATACCATATCATACTACAGCGTGCCCCATATAACCAGATAATACTACCGCGTGCCGCCATAATACCATAATCTACTTCAACAGCGGGCCCCCATATACCATATAATACCTGCAGCGGCCGCCATATACCATATAATACATACGCGGCCGCCATAATACCCTATAATACACATACTCGCGCCGCCATATCCATATCATACATACAGCGTTCCGCCATATACCATAGAATACAGAACCACCAAAGCGGGCCCCCAGATACCACAGAATGCTACAGCGTGCCAGCCAGTAATACCAATAAATGCTACAGCTTTCCCCCATATACCATATAGGACGTACAGCGTGCCGCCATATACCAGATAATACAACAGCTGCCGCCCATATACCATCGATAGCATACAACAGCGTCGCCGCCATAATACCGATATAATACATACAGCGAGGCCGCAATAATACCAATATAGTACGTTACATCCGGCCCCCCATATCCCATATAAATGCGGTACAGCATGGCTCTCCATCTACCAAATCAAAGACATACCAGTGTGGCCCCCAATACCATATAATACACGCGTGCCGCCATATACCCTATAAGTACTACCCTGCCGGACCATAATAACATATAAACATACACGTGCCTCCATATACCATATAATACATACAGCGTGCTGCCAAATACCATGTTAATACATACAGAGCGTGCCGCCATATACCATGTAATAACATCGCGTGCCTTGCCCCCATATACGCATATAATCCAAATACAAGCTGCCCCCATATACATAATACATGCAATCGTGCCGCCATATACCCATACCGTAATACATCAGCGTACTGCCACCTACCATAATAATACATGACAGCGTACGCCACATACCATAGAATACATACACTGTGCCCCAGTATAACCATATAATACATACGCGTACTGCCACATACCATATAATACAATACAGCGTACTGCCACAGACCATAATAATACATGACAGTTGCGCCATATAACCATATAATGACATAACAGGTGCTGCCACATACCATATATACATGACAGCGTGCCCCCATATACCATATATACGATACAGTGTGCCGCCATATACCATATAAAACAATACAGCTGCCGCCATAATACCATATAATTCAGCAGAGTGCCGACATATCCATAATATTACATCAAAGTGTGCCCCCATATACCAGTATAGTACGGTACATCGTGCCGCATATCCATATAGTACGTACAGTGTTCCGCGCCCATAATACCAATATTATACTTGTATAGTGCCGCCATATCATATAATACCTACATCGTGCCCCCATATCAATATATATGTACAAGCGTGCCCGCCATATACACATCTAGTCACGTAACAGTGGTTGTGGCGCGCCATAATACCATATTATCATGTACGTGCCGCATATACCCAATATAATACAGAGAGCGTGCCGACCAATAATACCATTTAGTACATACGTGTGCCACCATTATACCATATACTACATACATATAATATACCATAATCTCATATGTACATACATATATATAACAGGATACAGCAATATTACGCCCACATATATTTTAATAACACACTCTAAATACCACAGACACTCGATACATACCACCACACACACTATACAACATACTACATGAAGTTACCTTTACCATTTCTTCTTTTCCTCTTTGCCTTGTCCTCTGGGGGGGGGGTGTTGCAGGGGAATGTCGGAGGGGGGGGGAGATTGGTGCTACGGAGGCAGTGACGGACCGCGTGGGGGTGCGAAAACGGAGCGGGGTGCGGAAATCGGAGCGTGAAAGGGGGGGTGGAGACCAGCGCGGACAGTTGGGGGTCTTCGAGCGGGAGTGGATACTTGTGCGTCCCGGTAGAGTGAGATAGGCGGGCTGCGGGGGGTGGAAGTGTCAGCGGGCGCGCAGGGGGAAGTGTCAGCGGGCGCGCAGGGGGAAGTGTCAGCGGGCGCGCAGGGGGAAGTGTCAGCGGGCGCGCAGGGGGAAGTGTCAGCGGGCGCGCAGGGGGAAGTGTCAGCGGGCGCGCAGGTACAGGTGCCGGCCGCTCGCGTGCTGAATGGATGGGCGGTCTGTGGGGGGAAGTGACGGCCCACGCGCAGGTACATGTGCCGGCCGCGGGCGGGTGGATGTGATGGGCGGCGGAATGTGCGGGGGTCGGGGAGATGTACCGGCCAGAACACATTCCGGTGGGCGGGAGCCCAACGCCGCCCCCTAGTGTAGCAGGAAGCGCGCCGCCTGAGGCGAGATTCTCAACTCGCCTCATGGCAGGTGCGCCCCTGGGTATATGACTCTCCTTACAATTCCATTCTCACCATGAAAAACACAAACATGCTTGATTGAACCTTTGGGTTGCATTAGGAAGTTGGGAGGAAGATTTTCCAGTTGAGTGATCTGCCAAGAGCTATTGAAGATATCTTAGGTCTCCTTTATGTGGGAGGGATTAAACATTGTATCCCTAAAGCATTGGCCGATTACTTCTATCATTACACTATTAACAACAGTGTATGATATTGACTGTAAAATTAGATTGTCAGTGATAGGGATTTTTATGCAGGGCCCCAACAGCCCTCTTGACTTTTGTAAGGTGAGTCCTAATTAACCCTTTCATGGTTGTCCTGGTACCACGAACTTGAACATAAAAACCAAGACACGTCAGTCTCTTAGTGTATGTAAAGATCTTCTCCCGTTTAATATCTCAAATGCATAATATCACAGACAGAAGAGTCATCAAAAAGGCGTGAATAGTATACTGCAATGCTATTGGTCATCAGCACATTCTGGGAAAAAAACTAATTAATTGTGCTCAGTTCTCAGAGACCTTGTACACAGATATTGGTTATACTAATTTCCTGAGAAAAAGAAGATAAGTGGCTCCAGAATCATATTATAATGTAGCATCAAGGACAGAATGGCTTCTCATTAAATGTTAAAGGGTTAAAACAGGTTACATAAAAGGAAGTTTGAATCATGACATTAACTTGACAATGGTCAGGGAACATGTCTGCTGTATCTAAGATGGCGGACAGTAGTCAAGATGGCGTCCGAAACCAGTGCGACCTCCTTAACAGTCAGCCCTTAATATTTTTAATGGACAGTAAGAGGTTGTGAAAACGGGCTCAGTACTCTGGTTTCTTTCATCTAACTCATACTAGGCTCCAATTATTTCCATGTGACTTCCAGGATAGTATACAAGACTGCAAAACCTGGATATCCTTTCTGCAGTAGGAAAAATTTAGGGGACTTAGGGTCCCCTTCCAGTTGATGGAACAAGGAACCAACAAAGTTCACAGCCCAGCTCTGGTCTATACATAGGGAACCCATCTTCTTGCCAACCCAAGGAACTTTATTAGAGTATTGGTAGAGAGGTGAAGAAGTCCTTATATAGGGAGTCATACTCCTAATAATCATTCAACCAAATCTGGAGATCTGCTAAAGCTACTCATGAGGGTATCTCCCTCCAGTTTATTTAATCAATTGATTTCTATGTGACTTCCAGGATAGCGTACAAGACTGCAAAACCTGGAAATCCTTTCTGCAGTAGGAAATATTTAAGGGGACTTAGGGTCCCATATCCTGACGATTGCGTAGGATTCCACTGTGGACAGATGTCTTAGATGAAAAACATCTTAAAATATAAATACTTGAAGAATGATCCTATAATTTCATCTTAAATCATGGAGAAAAAGGAGGATAAGAAGGGGTGGAGCGAATGAATAGATGTTTTGTGCAACTGTTAGTGATTAAAAAATCTGGAGGCAAATGCCCTTCTGAGTAGCTTTAGGAGATCTCCAGATTTGGTTGAATGAGTATTAAGAGTATGACATCCTATATAAGGGCTCCTCCACCTTGCTCCAAATACTCTAATAAAGTTCCTTGGGTTGGCAAGAAGATTGGTCCACAATGTATAGACCAGGTCTTGGTCATGATCTTCGTTGGTTCCTTGTTCCATCAACTGGAAGGCAGATTTAGAAGGAGACACTGAAGAAATAAGGTTTGTTACCCGAGCTCATACTGCAATATGTAACGTATTATGATGCGTCCCTTATAGAAATTCTTTCCACCCAACAGTAAACTGGAAATTTGTAACATACTTAAAAAATGTGATTATTTTTAACATAAATATTTGCCAATTTGGTGTCCAAACCTTCCCGTACGTAAGCAAAGCTCTTCCAGTAACCCTGAAGTGTATAATTAAACATGGACGTAAGATGCTTCACTCATTAAAATGTGAAATAATGAAGTAGACAGAGTCCTGGCGACCGAAAATATGAGCCCCTTGTCATAGCAATGCATTATATTTGACAAATGTTGGCTGGGGGAAACATGGCGTGCTATCGGCGGTGGACGGGAGCGCCGCTCGTGATGTTGTGGACAGCAGGAGAGAACACAATGTAGCTGGCACTAATATATTACACCAATATTGATTCTTTTCTGGTAATTCAGTTGAAGGGTACCAGGAACTGTATAGGAAAGAGTCTTTTATATTTTGTCTTTAAGTTGTGGATGCAATTTAATCAAATCTGATTTCCTGTAAGGAGAGAAGTTCCCAACCTTTATCTATTTACTTGAAATTGTCTTGGATATTTTGCTTATTGGATGTTATTACGTAACAGGTAGCGAGGCGCCTTCATATGCATAATGACAACGTTATATGGGGATGTATATCCCATGCAGGGGTGCACCTGCCATGAGGCTAGTTAAAAAATCTCGCCACAGGCGGCGCGCCACCTGCTAGACTAGGGGGGCGGATCGCACATGCTCCCGCATGCCGGCAGATGCTCCCTCCCACCGGCACATCTCCCTGCCCGCCGGCAGCCCAACCTGACCACTCCGGGCTCTCACCCCACATACGTCTCCCACCCACTCCCGTATTTGCCCCTCCACTCCCGTATTTGCCCCCCCCACTCCCGTAGTGCCCCCCTCCACTCCCGTATTCACGCCCGTATATTGGTTCACCACTGATCTCATATCATAATGGATAAGTCTTTTGGTTAGGTTGTATTATGTTCCATAATACCTGTACTACCCCAGAGTGAAGTGAGTGGGGGTCGGGAATAAAATCTAGTATTTTTCTTCACTTTTCTATCACTTTCCTCCAGACCTTTGTTGACACCTCCGAGCCAGAAATTGTATATTGGTTCATCATATGACTTCAAAAGCAAATCCAATTTGTAGGACAGAATTTGAATATCATATTGGTTTGGGTCCGGCAATCATGATCCACACCAATCAATATAGGGATCTAGTAGAGCAGCTCTATCCTTAGCTCAATATTCTGTGTGGTAGTGAATGTAGGACCTTCACCAATGATTATCATCACCACACAGTGGAACAAGCTGAGCTGGTTTGGTACCTGATTGTCAGACCCACACCAATTTGATATTCATATTCTACGCTTTGATATAATGCAGTGTTCATATAATGTACCATATGAACATGTTGGGTTGTCTAGAGCATAAGACTCTTTTGCATCTGTGAATGAGCTGTACTAAACCAGACAACCACATCAACCATGGGTTGAGTATTTTTTAAAAATGGTTAAAACCATGAATTTAATGATGATGGGTGTTGGGAAAGTAGATTTTGCATTTATTCTCTCTACTTAATCTGTCAATGGCGCGGTCTGATTTGATTAATGTAATCCGGGGTCATTCCTGACGAGGGTCTCTAATCACTTATCAATAGGTCACCTAGTCACTTCCAGGAAACCACGATGTACTGCACCCGCTGTTGTTTTTAAACCGCGCTCCTCTAGAGTTACTCCACTTAGTGGGTTCTGATTTTGTGTCTTCTGAAGTTTCCACTGAGCTGGGAAATGTTCCTACTGTTCCCGAGCAGAAAAAAATCATCAAAGCCGTCTCCGGGAAGGAACATCTTATTTTTATTTATACAAAGGCCGTTTACCCTGGCAGCTTAATGCCTGGTCCTTGAAGTTTCCCACACTCCCAGGTAATTCCGCGAGGCTGTCCTGTGTTTTATTGTAAGCACACTAATTACATTGACTGTCGTTAACTATAATATGAAGTAATAAAGCTATCTCCATACTAAGGTGCTTTGTACTGGTGTTAAACATAAGCCATTTAATACACAATGCTAATATAATGCATCCTAACAAATTAAAGGGATCTTCAGCTTCAGCCGTGACTGCTGTAACCCTTTCCTGCAACCATGTTAAAGGGAAAATCCATTAAAAAAGCAATTGGTATTAACAATAATGAAACTGAAGAGTTACTACGTAGAATATACCTCTCCTTAGAGCTCTTAGACCTTCATATACATCAGGTTTGTGTAAAATGTTCCTTTAAAACTCCACAAGGATTTGCCTTTCAGCACAATATTAGGGAGATATGAGGGGTCAAAATATGAGCAGAATATGAGAGGGAGATGACAGGGGACCAAATATGAGGGGGCGATGATGGGGCCACAATATGAGGGGGAGATGACAGGGAACAAGATATGAGGGGACACAATATGAGTGAGAGATGAAAGGAGGAAACAATTTAAGGTAGTAGATGAAGGGGCCACAATATGAGGGGGCAATGATGGGGCCACAATATGAGGGAGAGATGACAGAGGACAAGATATGAGGGGACACAATATGAGTGAGAGATGAAAGGAGGGAACAATTTAAGGTAGTAGATGAAGGGGCCACAATTTTAGCTGCCAGAGGCACAGAATGCTTTAAATAAGAGGTCCTACCTAATACTGGACACTAAATGGGGTTTCCCATGAAAGAAATTTCTCAAATTTTAATCCCATAGTGCTGTCTACATAATAAGATCATGTTTAACTCCCTAACTTTACCATTTTATTATTTTTAGCTCCTATAAATCAGTGATGGTCAGTGTCAGATTCCAGAATGTGGTGGGAGCTCTCTTAGAAAACACATCATGATTCCTTTTTGCAATGAGATGCTGTGTGCTGACAAAGTGCTTGGTTTATCAGGGATAAGGTTTATCTACACTTTCATTTAGCTTCTGAACATTCTACTAGTATCTTACACATAGAAGAAGAGAGATCTGTCTGTAGCTTGTAGAGTAAGTCTCTGCACACTGCTGCTTGTTGGCAGGAAGTTCCTGTGTCTGCTCTGGTTTTGTAAGGCAAGGGAAAGGTGCAGGATGCAGAGAGCACTGCAGTGTGCAGACAAGAGAAGCTATTCATGAGAAGAATCTGTTTATAAAATAAGAAAATTCACGGTCGGATCTTTTAAACTACTTTAAAGATCGTGAGCAGGACATCTAGCACCCGCGATCGGTGCTGGCATTTAAATGGCTGCAGTTGTGCATTAGCACTTACCTGCTGGGGCATAGGGTACCGCCATTATGGAGAGGATAATCTCTGCATAAAGAAAATACACAGATCCAGCTATTTTTAAAGGATAAGACCGCCTTTATTCGTCAGCTGGAGGAAATTTCACGTTTGCAGTGGATAATCTCTCCCTGATGATGGCATCTGGAGCAACGACCCTCCCCCAAATGGCGGCACACCGGCAACTTTGCCATTAGCATTTGGAACAAATAACACCTGTGTTCATGCCAGCCCCTATTGCAATTTTCGCTGGTTGGGGACGGGTTCGGTACCCGAACCCAAACATAATTTTAAAATTTTGGTTTGGCCACTACTATTGACACACCTATCTGCACATGCCCAGCCAAGTGAAAGGTAACTAGGGACACACCTTATAGCAAATGGTAACTCAAGATATAATGGTGAGTGGAGCTGTATGTATCTTTTAGCAGGGAAGAAGTAAAGGACTACAGTAATTTCAGTCTTCTTATACCTGTCTTTATTTGAATGGGATATGTAGTGTTTAGGCAGAGGTCTTTAGCATTGGTCCACTTAAAGAGATTTGTTCGAGAATTACTGGAACAATAAGGAACAATACTTAAATTCCATGTGTTTCCCAGTTCTACCGCACCACTGAATGAATCACAGATGTCTCATTCTCTTCCGCCACCTTCTGCCTCCTGTTCTTGTTCTTTACTGCCAATGTATCTTAGCTCGATGGTTGTCACTTTAAGGTCTCTTTCAGCCATTGGTCTGACATAGGGTAAAACTTCTACTGACTCTGTGAATATTTCATCACTCGCATATGAACAAGTAAAATGGAAAATTGACTGGAGTCGCTATTTAATATGATCCTTTTAAGCGAAGTAGTGATGGGTAATCTACTGAAACTCTTGGCAGTGCTCCCTGTAAAGCTGGAGAAGGAAAAAAAAAAGTTTGTGTCAGGAGACTATTTTCAACTCAAAGCAGCACATATCCAATGAATGAAGCCAGTAATACGGTGGAACGATGTTGCAGTGAATTTTCCCTTCACGGCAGGGAACCCGTAGAGAAGCTGAGAAACCCTTTATATCGGCCTCTATTACCCACCTGCCGTGAGCGAATCAAACAACACCCACCTTTTCTTATTTTTTAGGCTCCCTTTTTGGATAAAAGGCCATTTTGAGCTGAATTTCGCTCCAGAGAGCCCGCTGACACAAAGTGTAGACTCACTTTAACCCAAGTTGAAAGCCGAGTCTATCACAGACTTCAGCTTCAACCTCTTCACTCTCGGCTATAGATTGTCAGGACTTCGCTGTGGAAATGCAAAATTTCTTTGGTGTGAAAAGGCTGAGTAGACAAAATTTTATCATTCCCAGAAAAGTGATTACTGCCACTACAAGCCAGTGTTTATGAACTTGACATATGTCCCTGTGAGGCTTGTCAAGTCTCATTTGAAGAGTTGATTCATCTACGACTCAACTTCTCATCCTACAGGTCTTTGTTCTTCGACTACACATGTGTCCACCGTAATGATAAAAGCTGTAATGTTGTTAAAATTTCGGGACCAGGGGAAGAAAGGTCTAAAATAAATGTAATCAGCACAACTCACTTCCTTAATCCCTCACCGCAGTGTTTCTGATGCCTACTAGGTTTTAGATGGTCTCCATTTCAAGGTCCTATCGTGAAGAAGAGGAAATGCCTGGAGATCCCTTCTTTCAAAGAACCTGTATGACCATACATGATGAAAATGTGATTCTAGGTGAAGGTGTTGATTATAGAATTCATCAGCTAATATTAAAAATCAAAAGGACCCCCACTCCTCATTAGAGCTTTGCCAATTGGTCTATCTATATAGCTCACTGAAGGCCAAGATAACTTTTTGAAGATTACTAAAGTTCTGGACCTCCCCTAACAAACCCTTCAATCTATCCCCTACCACTGTCATCTTTGGGATCATAAATGTATGGACCATTATTGAAAGAACTTTCGGATTTTTGGAAGATGCCCCAAATGGCGGCACACTGGCAACTTTGCCAACAGCATTTGGAACAAATAACACCTGTGTTCATGCCAGCCCCGATTGCAATTATCACTGGTTGGGGATCAGATTCGGTACCTGGACCCAAAAATAATTTTAAAATTTTGGTTTGGCCACACCTATCTGCCACACCTAAGTTCGACTCTACTTCTCATCCTACAGGTCTTTGGTCTTCGACTAACAAACCTCCCCTAACAAACCCTTCAATCTATCCCCTACCACTGTCATCTTTGGGATCATAAATGTATGGAACATTATTGAAAGAACTTTCGAACTTTTGGAGGTTGGGAAAGGGGATGACAAAAGGTGACCTAGCTAGATGACATCTCTTCTGTTGCTTGGCCTGAGAGATTTGCGATTGTCTACAACTTGTGGTTGATCTACATGGTATTCAACTCTCCATTTTCCAACTCTCACACATTGACAAATGGGAGGTTCCCAAGCGCAGAAGATTGATGGTGGTGATCAGTTGTCTGAGCCATGCGCTATTTTGGGACATTCCTACCATTTTTGTAAATTATTCACTTTTTGGGAGTGTTGAGTCTCAAAATTCCAGTCTTGATACTGTTTTGCTAAATGATTTGCGCATAAAGTGCTTATGACCCATAAAAATGGAGGATGTGAGAGGTGTCTACTGGGCTCAGGAAATGTCTCCACTCTTCTAGGACTCTGAGATGCCTCCCCTTTATCGGGAACCCCAAAATTCCAAAACCCAGGCTAATCAATGCTCCAGTTTTGAGCTGTAACTATAATAAATTACATACATTTAAAGGAATTGGCAGGACTAAGTGTAACTTTCATAGATTCTTAAAATCCTGTCTATGGAATGTTGTCTAATACAATACAGCTTCATAGATAAGAATAGAACATTAACTATGAAAGAGATTATTTTACCGCGCTGCTAAAAAACATGTCAGGTTTTGGACTCTGTCCAGGCCGGGGTTGGATGGATACAATGGTGCTGCCTGTTTATTCCTTCTCTACATCAGTATTCCATCCAGTGATGGCGGCAGAGGTTCAATTTTATTTTTCCAAACATAATAGCAGAATATTGAGCCTTATACAACAAATAACCCGGCATCAAAGTAAATTGCTCCCAAAACACTACCTGGGAAATGATGTGATGTGATATAATCTGTTTTGTCTTCTTGTTCAGACCTTCATATATCTCTCTGTTCTAGAAGAACCATTTTAATTATATCGCAGGATTGTCTGTGATACAAATGTCACTTATGGTTATGACTATTCCAAGTGGACAAGGATGTATCTATTTCTATTTTTTCTATCTATCTATCTATCTATCTATCTATCTATCTATCTCATATCTATCTATCTATGTATCTATCTCATATCTATTGATCGATGTGTCTAATAGTGAAACAAAATCAGTGGACCCAGCACAGTCTGGCACCACCCCCTCCCCATCAAAGTGGTATATGTGGCCGAATAGGCGCAATTCCTGACTCTGCGCCTGAAATTGCAACAAAATCACTGCATCTGTTTTCAAGCATACAGGCTGTGATACATCCCCCTACCATGTTTCTTTCCCATGTCTACATGTCAAATTTTTTGTGTATGTATTGATCTAGATGTATCTGGAATTGTACAGCATTTGATGCTGGCCCCGCCCATCCGTTGCTCACGGGATCTATCAGGAAGCTTCAGCCTCCTTATAAATCTGGGTGGCCGTTAGTGCAACGATGCAGTGCGCTGCAGGATCTCTCCTAAGCCAGGTCTGTTCAGGCGCACGCTATAGGCAATCCATAGGTGCAGGTCAGCAACTCCAGATGCTGGCACGGCCCCCGCCACGCCCACCTGTTTTCTGGCGTACAAGCTGAAATAAATGTGCCCCAAAGTGTGTATGTATGTATGATTTGATGTAGATCTAGAATTATGTATCTAGATTTGTCTAAATAAATCTGTCAATCTGTCTATCCATCTACTTACGTATGCACAACTGCACCTATGTCCCCCATTGGGCCACCTCATGCCAAGTGGAGGGGGGTGGAGTGGAGGGGGGTGCGCCCATTCTGGTACAGACTATGGAGCAATTCTACAGATGGTCAGACCAGATGTAGAAGTGCCCGCTGGTGCACCGCAGGTCTCAGATGAGAGGTGGAGCCGTCTGACAGAAGCGGCGGTTGCTGGGTGTGGGTATATAATAAATGTGCCCCCATATGCAATTAAAGGTGAGGTTTATTTCATGTGTGGCCACTGTCTATCAATCTTTTTGTGCCTACTTGACACATAAAAACAATCACTTCCTAAATTTCTCATGGTATTTGTGGACACGTCCTGTATTGTGACCCGAGAGCGGGCAGCAGTATGGAGCGTTGGCGAATGGCATGTCAGAGTCTTCATTACAGATTCCACCCTGGGGTTTATCTATCATATCTAAATTTTTATCTGCACCTAAGCCCCTTGTATCCTATAAACCAAAGTTGGGCGGTAGCATCTCTATTATGATGCCTCATGAGACACTCAGTCCGGCTCCATCTTTGCACAATGTGCAGCACTATATGGCACATCGGTCATTGATCTAGGTGACCCCCCCCCCCCATGTGATGGGTTAATCAGTGCTGTGTGTGCAATCTAATAATTGCCCCATCCCCCTGCCGCTGTGTCCTGACATAATGGGCGACCGTCCGTCACTACATCATGGCAGACATTGAAATATGTAATTAAATGACCATTGTAATATAATGGAGAACTTGTAATAATCAATAACCCGCCTGCTGCTGAGTCCTACACTTTCCACACTCACTCATAATGGATATTGCTGGATACAGATTTTTTTTCAATTCATTTTCATTTATGTAAAAACATCAATTGTAGCTGTGACAGTAAGATTCACTGGCGTATTTATAGATCATCGAATATATAGAGAGTCCGCTCCTCTAACCTGGGATTTGTGGGGGAGGGGGGTACCATTTGGTGGTTGGAGACTGTAGTAAAGGTATTGTTGATGATCACTTACAGAGTAGCTCGTAAATCTGACAGGTGGGCTCAGTAGATAGGGATCAGTGGTTTAGCCAACCAGGACTTAGAGATGATCCTTAAAGGAATTTTCTTGGTTCCTTTTATACAATACACTATTAAAGGTGCAATACACTATCATAGGTCTGGCTGAACTTCAAGAGCAGCTCTAAATCATGTTAAGGTCATTAGTAGAAGGAGTGAAGGAGTGTTAAAAACCCCTTTAAGAACTCAAAAGTGGACACCTTGAATAGATGCCCCTCAAAAATGTTGGCACTATTGGAAATGTTCTGTACCCCACACCATTCATGAGTTTCATATAGCTTCACTCATGTCAAGTGGATGGTCCTTGACTCGAGAAGAATCCACAAAACCACCTATCAATAAAGGAACACCTATCAAAGGAAGCAAAGACCTGAGTTGTGGTGGATGCGGTGAAATGTCCTCTTTGACATTGATGTTTTTACAATGGAGGGCTGGTCATCTTTGCCTATAGAAGTCACATTAAAGAGTCTTGGTCCTATCAGGGGGTTGTAGGCTTGAAATAACTTCTTTGATAGATTTTTGGGTTTACAAAGTCATTGGGGCACATTTACTAAGGGTCCGAACGCCGCACTTTCGTCGGGTTTCCCGAATATTTCCGTTTTGCGCGAATTGCCCTGGGATTTTGGCGCATGCGATCGGATTGTGGCGCATCGGCGCCATTTTCACGCGACAGAAATGGGGGGCGTGGCCGTCGGACAACCCCATAGATTCGGAAAAACCGTGGTAATTTAAAAAACGATTTGTGTCGCAAGATCAAGCACTCACATGCACCGAGAAGAAGAAGGTGAACCCCGGCGGACATCGGCACAGCAGCGACACCTGCAGGATATCAGGCGCAAGATCTTAGTGAATTCCGGCAGACCCGAATCCTCGTCGGACAACGCACCGCAGGATCGGGACTGGACCGGGTAAGTAAATGTACCCCATTGTCTGAATGGTCTTGGACTTGAACTTTGGCATGGAACTAGACTGTTGTTAGGCCTGGTATCGATGTGCTAAGTGGTCTCGGACCTTATGCCATGTTTGTGATATGACACCAGTTGATGCTTTCAGATGCCACAAATTCATTCAATGTCATTTGGCATTTTGCTGGTCAAAAAAATGATGAACCTTCACATCACCAGCTGAAGGAGTTGACCCCCCCCCCCCCATTTCCAAAATATTCTTTGGAGTCAAGTCAGCCAGTGTGGTCCTACAATTTTTACTGACCATCTCTCCTTAGAAACTTTTTCCATTGACGATCCAAGGACATCATCATATCCCAGTGTCGACAACAGTCGATGACGGAACCTTATGAGAGTCACCATGTTGGATACAGAGTGTTACAACACTATGTGACTACCTGGTCCTCACTTACTAATACCTATAAGAGAGGCCAGTGATATTGTCCCACGTTCTTCTGGTTAGATATCAGACGTATGACATCCTCACATGGTAAGTGTCTCCAGTTCCCTCCTGTCCATCTGCTCCATGTATGTGACTTCCTGTCTTTTGCTCTTTACTTGCTCTTAAGAGGGATTTAGCTGAATCCAAAATCCGATCTGTTGTATGTTTTTCACCATAATGAAAACAGCAAGTTTTTAGACTTTCTATTTGTCTGATCCTGACAAATCCTCTAATCATTCGCCTCTCTACATCTAGCATTTACACCGCACTACGTCTGCCTCAAATTAAACGTTACAAGTTTAATAAAGCTACAACCTGCTCTAAATTTACTGAATGAAAAGTGCATTTTACAGGAGTACACAAGGTGAAGGAGAATCAGACTAAAAGACGAGATCACAAGGATTATAGTAGTTATATTCTTGTATATAGGGGGCAGTATTATAGTAGTTATATTCTTGTACATAGGGGGCAGTATTATAGTAGTTTACCACAATGCTAATAAATGCATCCTAACAAATAAGGTCTTCAGCTTAGCCGTGAACTGCTGTAACCCTTTCCTTGCAACCATGTTAAAGGGAAAATCCATTAAAAAAGCAATTGGTATTAACAATAATGGAACTGAAGAGTTACTACGTAGAATATAACCTCTCCTTAGAGCTCTTAGACCTTCATATACATCAGGTTTGTGTAAAATGTCTCCTTTAAAACTCCCAAGGATTTGCCTTTCAGCAATATTATGGGAGATTGAGGGGTCAAAATATGAGCAGAATATGAAGGGAGATGACAGGGGACCCAAATATGAGGGGGCGATGATGGGCCACAATATGAGGGGGAAGATGACAGGAACAAGATATGAGGGACACAATATGAGTGAGAGATGAAAGGAGGAAACAATTTAAGGAGTAGTAGATGAAGGGGCCACAAAGAGGGGGCAATATGGCCACAATATGAGGGAGAGATGACAGAGGCAAGATTATGAGGGGACACATATGTAGTGAGAGATGAAAGGAGGGAACAATTAATGGTAGTAGATGAAGGGCCACATTTAGCTGCGCAGAGGCACAGAATCTTAAATAAGAGGTCCTACCTAATACTGGACACTAAATGGGTTTCATGAAAGAAATTTCCAATTTAATCCCCATAGTGCTGTCACTAATAAGATCATGTTTAACTCCCTAACTTTAACCATTTTATTATTTTTAGCTCCTATAAAATCAGTGATGGTCAGTGTCAGATTCCAGAATGTGGTGGGGAGCTCTCTTAGAAAACACATCATGATTCTTTTTGAAGAGTATGCTGTGTGCTGACAAAGTGCTTGGTTTATCAGGGATAAGGTTTATCTACACTTCATTTAGCTTCTGAACATTCTACTAGTATCTTACACATAGAAGAAGAGAGATCTGTCTGTAGCTTGTAGAGTAAGCTCTCTGCACACTGCTGCTGTTGGCAGGAAGTTCTGGTCTGCTCTGGTTTGTAAGGCAAGAGGAAGGTGCAGGAGTGCAGAGAGCACTGCAAGTGTGCAGACAAGAGAAGCTATTCATGAGAAGAATCTGTTTATAAAATAAGAAAATTCACGGTCGGATCTTTTTTAACTACTTAGATCGTGGCAGGACATCTAGCACCCGCGCGGTGCTGGCATTTAAATGGCTGCAGTTGTGGCATTAGCACTTACCTGCTGGGGCATAGGGTACCGCCCATTATGGAGAGGATAATCTCTAATAAAGAAATACACAGATCCAGCTATTTTTAAGGATAAGAACCGCCTTTATCGTCACTGGAGGAAATTTCACGTTTGCAGTGGGATATCCTCCCTGATGATGGCATCTGGCAACGACCCTCCCCAAATGGCGCACACCGGCCCAACTTTGCCATTAGCATTGGAACAAATAACACACTGTGTTTCATGCCAGCCCCTATTGCAATTTTCGCTGTGTTGGGGGGTTCGGTACCCGAACCCAAACATAATTTTAAAATTTTGGTTTGGCCACTACTATTGACACACCTATCTGCACATGCCCAGCCAGTGAAGGTAACTAGGACCACCTTATAGCAAATGGTAACTCAAGATATATGGTGAGTGGAGCTGTATGTATCTTTTAGCAGGGCGAAGTAATAAAGGACTACAGTTAATTTCAGTTCTTCATACCTGTCTTTATTTGAATGGGATATGTAGTGTTTAGGCAGAGGTCTTTAGCATTGGTCCATTAAAGAGATTTGTTCGAGAATTACTGGAACAATAAGGAACAATACTTAATTCCATGTGTTTCCCATTCTACCGCCACCACTGAATGAATCACAGATGTCTCATTCTCTTCCGCCACCCTTTGCTCTGTTCTTGTCTTTACTGCCAATGTATCTTAGCTCGATGGTTGTCCTTAAGGTCTCTTTCAGCCATTGGTCTGACATAGGGTAAAACTTCTACTACTCTGTGAATATTTCATCACTCGCATATGAACAAGTAAAATGGAAATGACTCGAGAGTCGCTATTTAATATGATCCTTTAGCGAAAGTTGATGGGTAATCTACTGAAACCTCTGGCAGTGCTCCTGTAAAGCTGGAGAAGGAAAAAAAAAGTTTGTTGTCAGGAGACTATTTTCAACTCAAGCAGCACATATCCAATGAATGAAGCCAGTAATACGGTGGAACGATGTGCAGTGATTTTCCCTTCACGGCAGGGAACCCGTAGAGAAGCTGAGAAACCCTTTATATCGGGCCTCTATTACCCATGCCGTGAGCCGAATCAACAACACCCACCTTTCTTATTTTTTAGGCTCCCTTTTTGGTTATAAAAGGCCATTTTGAGCTGAATTTCGCTCCAGAGAGCCGCTGACACAAAGTGTAGACTCACTTAAACCCAATGTTGAAAAGCCGAGTCTATCACAGACTTCAGCTTCAACCTCTTCACTCTCGGCATAGATTGTCAGGACTTCGCTGTGGAAATGCAAAATTTCTTTGGTGTGAAAAGGCTGAGTAGACAAAATTTATATCATTCCAGAATAAGGATTAACTGCCATACAAGCCGGTGGTTATGAACTTGACATATTCCCTGTGAGGCTTGTCAAGTCTCATTTGAAGAGTTGATTCATCTACGACTCAACTTCTCATCCTACAGGTCTTTGTTCTTCGACTACACATGTGTCCACACGTAATATAAAAGCATTGAATGTTGTTAAAATTTCGGGACCAGGGGAAGAAAGGTCTAAAATAAATGTAATAGCACAACTCACTTCCTTAATCCCTCACCGCAGTGTTTCTGATGCCTACTAGGTTTTAGATGGTCTCCATTTCAAGGGTCCTATCGTGAAGAAGAGAGAAATCCTGGAGATCCTTCTTTCAAAGAACCGTATGACCATACATGATGAAAATGTGATTCTAGTGAAGGTGTTGATTATAGAATTCATCAGCATATTAAAATCAAAAGGACCCCCACTCCTCATTACGAGCTTTGCCAATTGGTCTCATCTCATATAGCTCCTGAAGGCCAGACAGATAACTTTTTGATAGATTTACTAAAGTTCTGGACCTCCCCTAACAAACCCTTCAATCTATCCCGCTACCACTGTCATCTTTGGATCATAAATGTATGGACCATTATTGAAAGAACTTTCGGATTTTTGGAAGATGCCCCAAATGGCGGCACACTGGCAACTTTGCCAACAGCATTTGGAACAAATAACACCTGTGTTCATGCCAGCCCGCGATTGCAATTATCAACTGGTGGGGATCAGATTCGCGTACCTGGACCCAAATAATTTTAAATTTTGTTTGGCCACACCTATCTGCCACACCTAGTTCGACTCTACTTCTCCTACAGGTCTTTGTCTTCGACTAACAAACCTCCCTAACAAACCCTTCAATCTATCCCTAACCATGTCATCTTTGGGATCATAAATGTTGGAACATTATTGAAAGAACTTTCGAACTTTTGGAGGTTGGGAAAGGGGATGACAAAAGGTGACTAGCTAGATGATCTCTTCTGTTGCTTGGCCTGAGAGATTTTGCGATTGTACTACAACTGTGGTTGATCTACATGGTATTCAACTCCCATTTTCCAACTCTCACACATGAGCAAATGGGAGGTTCCCAAGCGCAGAAGATTGATGGTGGTGATCAGTTGTCTGAGCCATGCGCTATTTTGGGACTTCCTAACCATTTTTGTAAATTATCACTTTTTGGAGTGTGAGTCTCAAATTCCAGTACTTGATACCTCGTTTTGCTAATTGATTTGCGCATAAGTGCTTATGACCCATAAAAATGGAGGCATGTGAGAGGTGTCAATACTGGGCTCAGAGAAAGGTCTCACTCTTCTAGGACTGAGATGCACTCCCATCGGGACCCCAAAATCCAAACCCAGGCTAATCAATGCTCCAGTTTTGAGCTGAACTATAATAAATTAATACATTTAAAGGAATTTGGAGGACTAGTGTAACTCATAGATTCTTAAAATCTTGTCTAGTGGAATGTTGTCTAATACAATACAGCTCATAGATAAGAATAGAACATTAACTATGAAAGAGATTATTTTACCGCGCTGCTAAAAACATGTCAGGTTTTGGACTCTGTCCAGCGGGGTTGGATGGATACAATGGTGCTGCCTGTTATTCTTCTCTACATCAGTATTCCATCCAGTGATGGCGGCAGAGTTCATTTTATTTTTCCAAAACAATGCAGAATATTGAGCCTTAACAACAAATAACCCGGCATCAAAGTAAATTGCTCCCAAAACCACTACCGGGAAATGATGTGATGTGAATAATCTGTTTGTCTTCTTGTTCAGACCTTCACTATCTCTCTGTCTAGAAGAACCATTTTAATAGTATCGCAGGATTGTCTGTGATACAAATGTCACTTATGGTATGACTATTCCAAGTGGACAAGATTGATCTATTTATTTTTTCTATCTATCTATTACTATTCTATCTATCTATCTACTATTATCTATGATCTATGTATCTATCTACCTATCTATTGACGATGTGTCTAATAGTGAAACAAAATCAGTGGACCCAGACAGTCTGGCACCACCCCCTCCCCATCAAAGTGGTATATGTGGCCGAATAGGCGCAATTCTGACTCTGGCCTGAATTGCAACAAATCACTGCATCTGTTTCAGCATACAGGCTTTGTATAATCCCCCTACCATGTTCTTTCCAGGTCTACATGTCAAATTGTGTATGTATCCGATACTAGATGTATCTGGAATTGTACAGCATTTGATGCTGCCCCGCCCATCCGTTGTCACGTGACTATCAGGAAGCTTCAGCCTCCTCTATAAATATGGGTGCGTTAGTGCAACGATGCAGTGCAGTGCGCTGCAGGATCTCTAGCCAGAGTCTGTTCAGCCGCACGCTATAGGCAATCCATAGGATGCATGGTCAGCAACTCCAGATGCTGGCACGGCCCCCGCCACGCCCACCTGTTTTCTGGCGTACAAGCTGAAAAATGTGCCCCAAAGTGTGTATGTATGTATGATTTGATGTAGATCTAGAATATGTATCTAGATTTGTCTAAATAATCTGTCAATCTGTCTATCCATCTACTTACGTATGCACAACTGCACCTATGTCCCATTGGGCCACCTCATGCCAGTGGATGTGGAGGGGGTGGAGTGGAGGGGGGTGCGCCCATATCTGGTACAGACTATGGAGCATTACAGATGGTCAGACCAATGAGAAGTGCCCGGTGGTGCACCGAGGTCTCAGATGAGAGGTGGAGCCGTCTGACAGAAGCGCGGTTTGCTGGGTGGTGTATAATAAATGTGCCCCAATGCCAATTAAGGTGAGGTTTATTTCATGTGTGGCCACTGTCTATCAATCTTTTTGTGCCTACTTGACACATAAAAACAATCACTTCCTAAATTTCTCATGGTATTGTGTGGACACGTCGTATTGTGACCCGAGAGCGGGCAGCAGTATGGAGCGTTTGCGAATGGCATGTACAGAGCTTCATACACGATTCCACCCTGGGTGGTTTATCTATCATATCTAAATTTTTATCTGCACCTAAGCCCCTTGTATCCTATAAACCAAAGTGGGTCGGTGCAAGATCTCTATTATGGCCATCATGGAACACTCATCCCGGCTCCATCTTTGCACAATGTGCAGCACTATATGGCACATCGGTCATTGATCTAGGTGACCCCCCCCCCCATGTGATGGGTTTAATCAGTGCTGTGTGTGCAATCTAAAATTCGCCCCATCCCCCTGCCGCTGTGTCCGACAAGGGCGACCGTCCGTCACTACATCATGGCAGACATTGAAATATGTAATTAAATGACCATTGTAATTAATGGAGAACTTGTAATAATCAATAACCCGCCTGCTGCTGAGTCCTACACTTTCCACACCCTCATAATGGATATTGCTGGACCAGATTTTTTTTCAATCATTTTCATTATGTAAAAACATCAATTGTAGCGTGACAGTAAGATTCACTGGCGTATTATAGATCATCGAATATATAGAGAGTCCGCTCTCTAACCTGGGATTTGTGGGGGAGGGGGGTACCATTGGTGGTTGGAGACTGTAGTAAAGGTATTGTTGATGATCACTTACAGAGTAGCTCGTAAACTGCGACAGGTGGGGCTCAGTAGATAGGGATCAGTGGGTTTAGCCAACAGGACTTAGAGATGATCCTTAAGGAATTTTCTTGGTTCCTTTTATACAATACACTATTAAAGGTGCAATACACTATCATAGGTCTGGCTGAACTTCAAAGGCAGCTCTAAATCAGTTTAAGGTCATTAGTAGAAGGAGTGAAGGAGTGTTAAAAACCCTTTAAGAACTCAAAGTGGACACCTTGAATAGATGCCCCTCAAAATGTTGGCACTATTGGAAATGTTCTGTACCCCACACCATTCATGGTTTCAATAGCTTCACTATGTCAAGTGGATGGTCCTTGACTCGAGAAGAATCCACAAAACCACCTATCATAAAGGAACACCTATCAAAGGAAGCAAAGACCTGAGTTGTGGTGGATGCGGTGATGAATGTCCTCTTTGACATTGATGTTTTACAATGGAGGGCTGGTCATCTTTGCCTATAGAAGTCACATTAAGAGTCTTGGTCCTATCAGGGGGTGTAGGCTTGAAATAACTTCTTTGATAGATTTTTGGGTTTACAAAGTCATTGGGGCACATTTACTAAGGGTCCGAACGCCGCACTTTCGTCGGGTTTCCCGAATATTTCCGTTTTGCGCGAATTGCCCTGGGATTTTGGCGCATGCGATCGGAATTGTGGCGCATCGGCGCCATTCACGCGACAGAAATGGGGGGCGTGGCCGTCGGACAACCCCATAAGATTCGGAAAAACCGTGGTATTTAAAAACGATTTGTGTCGCAAGATCAAGCACTCACATGCACCGAAAGAAGAAGGTAACCCCCGCGGACATCGGCAACAGCAGCGACACCTGCGGATATCAGGCGCAAGATCTTAGTGAATTCCGGCAGACCCGAATCCCTCGTCGGACAACGCACCGCAGGTCGGGACTGGACGGGTAGTAAGTAATGTACCCCATTGTCTGAATGGTCTTGGACTTGAACTTTGGCATGGAACTAGACGTTGTTAGGCCTGGTATCGATGTGCTAAGTGGCTCGGACCTTATGCAATGTTTGTGATATGACACCAGTTGATGCTTTCAGATGCCACAAATTCATTCAATGTCATTTGGCATTTTGCTGGTCAAAAAATATGAAACCTTCACATCCACCAGCTGAAGGAGTTGACCCCCCCCCCCCCATTTCCAAATATTCTTTGGAGTCAAGTCAGCCAGTGTGGGTCCTACATTTTTACTGACCATCTCTCCTTAGAAACTTTTTCCATGACGATCCAAGGACATCATCATATCCCAGTGTCGACAACAGTCGATGACGAACCTTATGAGAGTCACCATGTTGGATACAGAGTGTTTACAACACTATGTGACTACGTCCTGGTCCTTACTAATACCTATAGAGAGGCCAGTGATATTGTCCCACGTTCTTCTGGTTAGATATCAGACGATATGACATCCTCAATGGTAAGTGTCTCCAGTTCCCTCCTGTCCATCTGCTCCATGTATGTGACTTCCTGTCTTTTGCTCTTTACTTGCTCTTAAGAGGGATTAGCTGAATCCAAATCCGATCTGTTGTATGTTTTCACCAAATGAAACAGCAAGTTTTTAGACTTTCTATTGCTTGACCTGACAAATCCTCTAATCATTCGCCTCTCTACATCTAGCTTTACACCGCACAACGTCTGCCTCAAATTAAACGTTACAAGTTAATAAAGCTACAACCTGCTCTACATTTACTGAATGAGAAAGTGCATTTTACAGGAGTACACAAGGTGAAGGAGAATCAGACTAAAAGACGAGATCACAAGGATATAGTAGTTATATCTTATATAGGGGGCATAGTAGCAGGGCGTATTATAGTAGTTAATTACTTGTACATAGGGGAGGGCAGATTATAGTAGTTATATTCTTGTACATAGGGGGGCAGTATTACAGTAGTTATATTGCTGCTACATAGGGGCAGTGTTATAGTAGTTATTCTTCGTACATAGGGGGCAGTATTATAGTAGTTATATCTTGTACATAGGGGCAGTATTATAGTAGTTATATTCTTGTATATAGGGGGGCAGTATTATAGTAGTTTATTCTTGTACATAGGAGGCAGTCTATAGTAAGTAATTATTGTACATAGGGGCATTATTAGTAGTTATATCCTTGTACATAGGGGGGCAGTATTAATAGTGTTATATTCTTGTACATAGGGGGCAGTATTATAGTAGTTATATTATCTTTGTACATAGGGGAGCAGTATTATAGTAGTATATTCTTGTACATAGGGGCAGTATATAGTAGTTTATATCTTGTACATAGGGGGCAGTATTATAGTAGTTATATTCTTGATATAGGGGGGCAGTATTATAGTAGTCTATTCTTGTACATAGGGGGCAGTATTATAGTAGTTATGATATTTTACATAGGGGCAGTATTATAGTAGTTTATTCTTGTACATAGGGGGCAGTATTATAGTAGTTATATTCTTGTAATTAGGGGGCAGTATTATAGTAGTATATTCTTGTACATAGGGGCTTTAAGTATTATAGTAGTTATATTCTCCTGTACATAGGGGCAGTATTAGAGTATATTGTATGTACATGGGGCAGTAGTATATAGTAGTTATATCTTGTATATGGGGGATAGTAGTAGTTTATATTCTTGTACATAGGGGGCAGTATATATGTTATGTTATATTCTTGTACATAGGGGCAGTATTATAGTAGTTATATTCTTGTACATAGGGGCATTATTAGTAGTTTATTCTGTGTCATAGGGAGCAGTATTATAGTAGTTTATATATCTTGACATAGGGGCAGTATTATAGTAGTTATATTCTTGTACATAGGGGGCAGTATTATAGTAGTTCTATTCTTGACATTAGGGGCAGTATTATAGTAGTTATATTCTTGTACAAAGGGGGCTAGTATTATAGTAGTATATCTTGTATATAGGGGGCAGTATTATAGTAGTTATTCTTGTACATAGGGGCAGTAGTATTAAGTAGTTCTATTCTGTACATAGGGGGCAGTATATAGTAGTTATATTCTTGTACATAGGGGGGGCAGTATTATAGCAGTTCTATATTGGTACATAGGGGGAGTATTATAGTAGTTTATTCTTTTGTACATAGGGGCAGTTATTATAGTAGTTATATTCTTGTACAAGGGGGGCAGTATTATAGTAGTTATATTCTTGTACATAGGGGCAGTATATAGTAGTTATTCTTGTACATAGGGGGCAGTATATGATAGTAGTTATATTCTGTGTACATAGGGGGCAGTATTATAGTAGTTATTCTTGTATGTACTGGTAGCGGGGTCAGGCGTGTTATAGTAGTTATATTCTTGTACATAGGGCAGTATTATAGTAGTTATATTCTTGTACATAGGGGGCAGTATTAGATAGTTATATTCTTGTAACAAGGGGGCAGTATATAGTAGTTATATCTTGTACATAGGGGCGAGTATTATAGTAGTTCATTCTTGTACATAGGGGGCAGTATTATAGTAGTTATTCTTGTACATAGGGGCATATTATAGTGTTATATTATTGTATAAGGGGTCTAGTGTTGTCATAGTAATCTTCTTGTACATAGGGGGGACATATATAGTAGTTATATTCTGTAGATATGGGGGGCAGTATTATAGTAGTTTATTCGTTGTACTAGGGGGCAGTATTATAGTAGTTATATCTTGTACATAGGGGGCAGTATTATAGTAGTTATATTCTTGTACATAGGGAGGCATAATTAGTATTATTCCTGTACATAGGAGCAGTATTATAGTGATATTCTCTTGTACATAGGGGGCAGTATTATAGAGTTATATTCTTGTACATAGGGGACGTCAGTATTATGAGTTATATTTTGTACATGAGGGGGCAGTAGTTATGTAGTTATATCTTGTACATAGGGGACAGTAATTATAGTAGTTATATTCTTGTATAAGGGCAGTATTATAGAAAGGGACGTATTATATAGTTATATTCTTGTACATAGGGGACGATTATGTAGTATATTCTTGCTATACATAGGGGCACGGTGGTAGCAGTATTATAGTAGTTATATTACTGTACATAGGGAGCAGTATTATAGTAGTTATATTCTTGTACATAGTGGGGCAGTATTATAGTAGTTCTATTCTTGTACATAGGGGCAGTATTATAGTAGTTATATTCTTGTACATAGGGGGCAGTATTGGAAATAGAACTACTATAATACTGCCCCCTATAATAAAAGAATATAACTACTATAATACTGCCCCCTATATACAAGAATATAACTACTATAATAACTTCCCCCTATGTACAAATATAACTACTATAATACGCCCCTTATGTACAAGAATATATACTACTTATAATATACGTCCCCTATGTACAAGAAGATAATACTATAACAACGCCCTATGTACAAGAATTAACTACCATAATACTGTCCCCATGTACAAGAATATAAATACTATAATACTGCCCCTTATGTACAAGAATATAACTATATAATACTGTCCCCTATGTACAAGAATATAACTACTATAATACTGCCCCCCCTATGTACAAGAATATAATACTATAATAATGCCCCCCTATGTACAAGAATATAAAATAATATAATACGCCCCTATGTACAGGAATATAATACTATAATACTGTCCCATATGTACAGGAATATAAACTACTATAATACTGACCCCTATACAAGAATAAACTATAATATGCCCAGTACAGAATAACTACTATAATACTGCCCTATAGTACCAGAATAGAACTACTATAATACTGCCCCTATGTACAAGAATATAACTACTATAATACTGCCCCCTCTGTACAGATAGAACTAAATAATACGCCCCATATACAATAATATAAAACTACTATAATATGCCCTATGTACAAGATATATATCTACCTATTATACTGCCCCCTATGTACAAATGTAACTACTAAATACTGCCCCTACATGTACAAGATATAACTACTATAATACTGCCCCCTGTACAGACTATAAACTACTTAATACTGCCCCTAAGTACAAGAATATAACTACTATAATACTGCCCTATGTACAAGAATATAACTACTATAAAACACCGCCCCTATGTACAAGAATTAACTACTATAATACTGCCCCCTATGTACAAGAATATAATGACTATAATACTGCCCCCTATGTACAAGAATATAACTGCTATATACTGCCCCTATGTACAAGAATATAACTACTATAATACTGCCCCCTATTCAAGAATATAACTACTATAATACATGCCCCTTAGTACAAGAATAGAACTACTATAATACTGCCCCCTATGTACAAGCATATAGAAATGCTAAATAAATGCCCCATATGTACAAGAATAGACATATATACTACTGCCCCCGAGTACAAGAATAGAACTACTATAATACTGTCCATATGTACAAGAATATAACTACTTAATACTGCCCCTAGATACAGAATATAACTACTATAATACTGCCCCCTATGTACAAGAATATAACTACTATAATACTGCCCTATGTACAAGAATAGAATACTATAATAACTGCCCCATATGTACACAAGAATATAACTCTATAATACTGCTTCCCTAGTGTACATAGATAAACTACTATAATACTGCTCCCTATGTACAGAAATATAACTACTATAATTCTGCCCCCTATGTACAAGAATATAACTACTAATACTGCCCCCTATGTACAAGAATATAAACTATATAATATGGCCCTATGTACAAGAATATAAACTACTATCGATCACTGCCCCTATTACAAGAATATAATACTAAATACTGCCCCTATGTCTACAATATCATAATATCTAATAAACTGCCCCTATGTACAAGAATATAAATACTATCTTATAATAAACTGCCCCTATGTACAAGAATAATCATACATAATACTGCCCCCCTATGTACAAGGAATAAACTACTATAATATGCCCCCTAGTACAAGAATTAAAACATAATACTGCCCCTATTACAGAATATAAACTATAATACTGCCTCCTATGTACAGAATAGAACTACTATAATACTGCCCCCTATATACAAGAATATAACTACTATATAAGACCCCATGTACAAGATAAACTATATAATGGCCTATGTACAAGAATATAACTACTATAATACTGCTCCTATGTACAAGAATAATTAACTAATAATACTGCCCCCTATTACGGAATATACTCTACTGTATACTGCCCCCCTATGTACAAGAAGATACACTACTAACTATGCCCCTATGTCAAGCATTAACTACTTAATACTGCTCCATGTACAAGAATAACTACGATAAATTGCCCCCTATATACCAGTAAATAACTACTATACTACTGCCCCATGTACAATATAACTACGATACTCACTGCCCCATGCCAAGCCTATACTCCTAACCATGCCCCTC